>CAVMBN010000076.1:0-234530 GCA_963678705.1 Panorpa germanica
GTGTTAAAAACGAATTTTTCATTACGTGTACACGCGGTCTTATAAACATAACCTCAAAATTGTAACTTTGTTGTTTGATATAAGACAATAATAAGTGCGATAGACAGAGAAAGTGATAATAATTAGGTTACTGTTAGTGCTAAAACATCAAGTGGTTAAGAAATTCAAGAAATATGGAAAGCTATATAAGGAAGACCTCATATAAACACTACAAATATACGGAAGACAAAAGGTTGTTGCCCACTATCAAGTAAGTCGATTAAAATTAACTATAAATAATATTAAAGCATAAAAATTAGGTTATATAAATGCGTGTTTCAAAAAATAAAGAGAGTGTATTAATTGTTATAAGTGATTAAGTAAACAATATATGCGGTTTTCTTGCAAAATATTGACTGATCGTTTATGAACAAACAATGGTAACAAACAAATGGTAAGTAAGTAGGCTTAAGTAGAAGTATGTACTTGGGATATTTATAGAAATTCAGTGTGCCTTTGATAATGTCTGGTGGCCAAGTTACCTTCAAAGAATTAGGTAGGCAAAAACCTCTAGGAACGTCTGCTGCGCTATGAAAAACTTTTTTCATTGTCGAACATTACTTTTACAAACTGATTACCGTTCCATGAAAAAGCAACTATCTAAAGGTTGTCCTCAGCGATCCGTTATGGGGCCTGAGCTCTGAAACATGGTATTCGACGAGAACTGTGTTTCTCACTCGAAAGGTTGTGTAAACGTATGTTTAGCCGATGATATTGTGATCCTTGTTTGTGCAAATAGTAGAGAACAACTAGAAAGCCGTTCTCGACCTGCTATAAATAAAATGTGTAGTTTCTTGAAGCTACGAAGCTACGAAACAAATACGGTAACAACGAATGATAAACATGTAACCTACCTTGCGCGTGTCACAAGGACGGAATGTATCTTGAACTCGGCAACTATGCCGACACTATACAACGGGGCATTTATGTTAATAATTGTGTATTGCGCTTTGGCATGGTTTCACAGGATCAATCTTGCGGATCCTCCATGCAAAGAACTATGTTATTGACGATGACGCGTTGTTGCAGAACTGTATATATAGAAGTGGTGCAGGTGATATCGGGGACAATTCCATTAGATTTAAAAATCTTTCATGCACTCACTCAAGTACAAATTACGCTAGAACTGAAAAAATCTAATTTTTATGATTTAAACTTAATGCGATAAATTTTGAGGATTTAAAGTTAATGGGGCTGTCAGATAAAAGTCTGGAGACGATACCAAATGTATTGCTGAAGAGATAAATGCATATGTGCATAAGGTCTTATCTGGCAAGACAGATAGGACCTAATAGAAGAAGGAAGACCTACGTATTGGTTTACAAAGACGTTGACATTGCCTTGCAACACAAGTGGTCCCTATCTACTGTGTGTGTGATCGGTTCCTGCTACTTTAGGTGAAAAATGTGATTAAAAGAGAGAAATTAATGACGAAAAAAAATTAAATATATTATATGAATACTTTTTCTAACGAGAAGTATTTAAGTTTATTTTAAAATTGTGTTAATTTACCCTAAAATCAGTGTTTTTACAAAAACTTGACAGTTGGAAACCAGTGCTAAAAACGAATTTTTCATTACGTGTACACGCGGTCTTATAAACATAACCTCAAAATTGTAACTTTGTTGTTTGATACAAGACATTAATAAGTGCGATAGACAAAGAAAGTAATAATAATTAGGTTAGTGTTAGTGCTAAAACATCAAGTGGTTAAGAAATTCAAGAAATCTGTAGAGCTATAAAAGGAAGACCTCATATAAACAATACAAATATACGGAAGACAAAAGGTTGCCTCCCACTATCAAGTAAGTCGATTAACATTAACTACAAATAATATTAAAACCTCTATAAACGTCTGCTGCGCTATGAAGAACTTTTTTCATTGTCAAACATTAATTTTACAAACCGATTACCGTTCCATGAAAAGGCAACTATCTAAAGGTTGTCCTGAGCGATCCGTTATGGGGCCTGAGCTCTGGAACATGGTATTCGACGAGAACTGTGTTTCTCACTCGAAAGGTTGTGTAAAAGTATGTTTAGCCGATAATAATGTGATCCTTGTTTGTGCAAATAGTATAGAACAACTAGAAAGCCGTTCTCGACCTGCTATAGATAAAATGTGTAGTTTCTTGAAGCTACGAAGCTACGAAACAAATACGGCAACAACGAATAATAAACTTGTAACACACCTTGCGCGTGTCACAAGGACGGAATGGATCTTGAACTCGGCAACTTTGAAGACACTATACAACGGGGCATTTATGCCAATGGTTGTGTATTGTGCTTCGGCATGGTTTTACAGGATCAATCTTGCGGATACTATATGCAAAAAACTATGTTATTGACGATGACGCGTTGTTGCAGAACTGTATCTATAGAAGTGGTGCAGGTGATATCGGGGACAATTCCTTGAGATTTAAAAATCTTTCATGCACTCACTCAAGTACAAATTAGGCTAGAACTGAAAAAATTAAATTTTTATGATTTAAACCTAATGCGATAAATTTCGAGGATTTAAAGTTAATGGGGCTGTCAGATAAAAGTCTGGAGACGATACCAAATGTATTGCTAAAGAGATGAATGCATATATGCATAAGGTCCCATCTGGCAAGACAGATAGGACCTAATAGAAGAAGGAAGACCTACGTATGGGTTTACAAAGACGTTGACATTGCCTTGCAACACAAGTGGTCCCTATCTACTGTGTGTGTGATCGGCTCCTGCTACTTTAGGTGAAAAAAGTGATTAAAAGAGAGAAATTAATTACGGAAAAAAATTAAATATATTATATGAATACTTTTTCTAATGAAAAGTATTTAAGTTTATTTTAAATTTGTGTTAATTTACCCTAAAATCAGTGTTTTTACAAAAACTTGACAGTTGGAAACCAGTGTTAAAAACGAATTTTTCATTACGTGTACACGCGGTCTTATAAACATAACCTCAAAATTGTAACTTTGTTGTTTGATACAAGACATTAATAAGTGCGATAGACAAAGAAAGTAATAATAATTAGGTTAGTGTTAGTGCTAAAACATCAAGTGGTTAAGAAATTCAAGAAATCTGTAGAGCTATATAAGGAAGACCTCATATAAACACTACAAATATACGGAAGACAAAAGGTTGCCGCTTACTATCAAGTAAGTCGATTAACATTACCTATAAATTATATTAAAACATAAGAATTAGTTTATATAAATGCGTGTTTCAAAAAATAAAGAGAGTGTATTAATTGTTATAAGTGATTAAGTAAACAATATATGCGGTTTTCTTGCAAAATAGTGACTGATCGTTCATGAACAAACAATGGTAACAAACAAATGGTAAGTAAGTAGGCTTAAGTAGAAGTATGTACTTGGGATATTTATAGAAATTTAGTGTGCCTTTGATAATGTCTGGTGGCTAAGTTACCTTCAAAGAATTAGGCCGGCAAAAACCTCTAGGAACGTCTGCTGCGCTATGAAGAACTTTTTTCATTGTCGAACATTACTTTTACAAACTGATTACCGTTCCATGAAAAGGCAACTATCTAAAGGTTGTCCTCAGCGATCCGTTATGGGGCCTGAGCTCTGAAACATAATATTCGACGTGAACTGTGTTTCTCACTCGAAAGGTTGTGTAAACGTATGTTTAGCCGATGATATTGTGATCCTTGTTTGTGCAAATAGTAGAGAACAACTAGAAAGTTGTTCTCGACCTGCTATAGATAAAATGTGTAGTTTCTTGAAGCTACGAAGCTACGAAACAAATACGGTAACAACGAATGATAAACATGTAACACACCTTGCGCGTGTCACAAGGACGAAATGTATCTTGAACTCGGCAACTATGCCGACACTATACAACGGGGCATTTATGTTAATGGTTGTGTATTGCGCTTTGGCATGGTTTCACAGGATCAATCTTGCGGATCCTTTATGCAGAGAACTATGTTATTGACGATGACGCGTTGTTGCAGAACTGTATCTATAGAAGTTTGCAGGTGATATCGGGGACAATTCCTTTAGATTTAAAAATCTTTCATGCACTCACTCAAGTACAAATTACGCTAGAACTGAAAAAATCAAATTTTTATGATTTAAACTTAATGCGATAAATTTTGAGGATTTAAAGTTAATGGGGCTGTCAGATAAAAGTCTGGAGACGATACTAAATGTATTGCTAAAGAGATGAATGCATATATGCATAAGGTCCCATCTGGCAAGACAGATAGGACCTTATAGAAGAAGGAAGACCTACGTATTGGTTTACAAAGACGTTGACATTGCCGTGCAACACAAGTGGTTCCTATCTACTGTGTGTGTGATCGGCTCCTGCTACTTTAGGTGAAAAAAGTGATTAAAAGAGAGAAATTAATTACGGAAAAAAATTAAATATATTATATGAATACTTTTTCTAACGAAAAGTATTTAAGTTTATTTTAAATTTGTGTTAATTTACCATAAAATCAGTGTTTTTACAAAAACTTGATAGTTGGAAACCAGTGTTAAAAACGAATTTTTCATTACGTGTACACGCGGTCTTATAAACATAACCTCAAAATTGTAACTTTGTTGTTTGATACAAGACATTAATAAGTGCGATAGACAAAGAAAGTAATAATAATTAGGTTAGTGTTAGTGCTAAAACATCAAGTGGTTAAGAAATTCAAGAAATCTGTAGAGCTATATAAGGAAGACCTTATATAAACACTACAAATATACGGAAGACAAAAGGTTGCCGCCCACTATCAAGTAAGTCTATTAACATTAACTATAAATAATATTAAAACCTCTAGGAACGTCTGCTGCGCTATGAAGAACTTTTTTCATTGTCGAACATTACTTTTACAAACCGATTACCGTTCCATGAAAAAGCAACTATCTAAAGGTTGTCCTCAGCGATCTGTTATGGAGCCTGAGCTCTGGAACATGGTATTCGACGAGAACTGTGTTTTTTACTCGAAAGGTTGTGTAAACGTATGTTTAGCCGATGATAATGTGATCCTTGTTTTTGCAAATAGTAGAGAACAACTAAAAAGCCGTTCTCGACCTGCTATAGATAATATGTGTAGTTTCTTGAAGCTACGAAGCTACGAAACAAATACGGTAACAAAAAATGATAAACTTGTAACACACCTTGCGCGTGTCACAAGGACGAAATGGATCTTGAACTCGGCAACTATGCTGACACTATACATCGGGGCATTTATGCCAATTATTGTGTATTGTGCTTCGGCATAATTTTACAGGATCAATCTTGCGGATCCTCCATGCAAAGAACTATGTTATTGACGATGATGCGTTGTTGCAGAACTGTATCTATAGAAGTGGTGCAGGTGATATCAGGGACAATTCCTTTTGATTTAAAAATCTTTCGTGCACTCACACAAGTACAAATTAAGCTAGAACTGAAAAAATCAAATTTTTATGATTTAAAGTTAATGCGACAAATTTCGAGGATTTAAAGTTAATGAAGCTGTCCGATAAAAGTCTAGAGACAATACTAAATGTATTGCCAAAGAGATGAATGCATATATGCATAAGGTCCCATTTGGCAAGACAGATAGGACCTAATAGAAGAAGGAAGACCTACGTATTGGTTTACAAAGACGTTGACATTGCCTTGCAACACAAGTGGTCCCTATCTACTGTGTGTGTGATCGGCTCCTGCTACTTTAGGTGAAAAGAGTGATTAAAAGAGAGAAATTAATTACGGAAAAAAATTAAATATATTATATGAATACTTTTTCTAACGAAAAGTATTTAAGTTTATTTTAAATTTGTGTTAATTTACCATAAAATCAGTGTTTTTACAAAAACTTGACAGTTGGAAACCAGTGTTAAAAACGAATTTTTCATTACGTGTACACGCGGTCTTATAAACATAACCTCAAAATTGTAACTTTGTTGTTTGATATAAGACAATAATAAGTGCGATAGACAGAGAAAGTGATAATAATTAGGTTAGTGTTAGTGCTAAAACATCAAGTGGTTAAGAAATTCAAGAAATATGGAAAGCTATATAAGGAAGACCTCATATAAACACTACAAATATACGGAAGACAAAAGGTTGTTGCCCACTATCAAGTAAGTCGATTAAAATTAACTATAAATAATATTAAAGCATAAAAATTAGGTTATATAAATGCGTGTTTCAAAAAATAAAGAGAGTGTATTAATTGTTATAAGTGATTAAGTAAACAATATATGCGGTTTTCTTGCAAAATATTGACTGATCGTTTATGAACAAACAATGGTAACAAACAAATGGTAAGTAAGTAGGCTTAAGTAGAAGTATGTACTTGGGATATTTATAGAAATTCAGTGTGCCTTTGATAATGTCTGGTGGCCAAGTTACCTTCAAAGAATTAGGTAGGCAAAAACCTCTAGGAACGTCTGCTGCGCTATGAAAAACTTTTTTCATTGTCGAACATTACTTTTACAAACTGATTACCGTTCCATTAAAAAGCAACTATCTAAAGGTTGTCCTCAGCGATCCGTTATGGGGCCTGAGCTCTGAAACATGGTATTCGACGAGAACTGTGTTTCTCACTCGAAAGGTTGTGTAAACGTATGTTTAGCCGATGATATTGTGATCCTTGTTTGTGCAAATAGTAGAGAACAACTAGAAAGCCGTTCTCGACCTGCTATAAATAAAATGTGTAGTTTCTTGAAGCTACGAAGCTACGAAACAAATACGGTAACAACGAATGATAAACATGTAACCTACCTTGCGCGTGTCACAAGGACGGAATGTATCTTGAACTCGGCAACTATGCCGACACTATACAACGGGGCATTTATGTTAATAATTGTGTATTGCGCTTTGGCATGGTTTCACAGGATCAATCTTGCGGATCCTCCATGCAAAGAACTATGTTATTGACGATGACGCGTTGTTGCAGAACTGTATATATAGAAGTGGTGCAGGTGATATCGGGGACAATTCCATTAGATTTAAAAATCTTTCATGCACTCACTCAAGTACAAATTACGCTAGAACTGAAAAAATCTAATTTTTATGATTTAAACTTAATGCGATAAATTTTGAGGATTTAAAGTTAATGGGGCTGTCAGATAAAAGTCTGGAGACGATACCAAATGTATTGCTGAAGAGATAAATGCATATATGCATAAGGTCTTATCTGGCAAGACAGATAGGACCTAATAGAAGAAGGAAGACCTACGTATTGGTTTACAAAGACGTTGACATTGCCTTGCAACACAAGTGGTCCCTATCTACTGTGTGTGTGATCGGTTCCTGCTACTTTAGGTGAAAAATGTGATTAAAAGAGAGAAATTAATGACGAAAAAAAATTAAATATATTATATGAATACTTTTTCTAACGAGAAGTATTTAAGTTTATTTTAAAATTGTGTTAATTTACCCTAAAATCAGTGTTTTTACAAAAACTTGACAGTTGGAAACCAGTGCTAAAAACGAATTTTTCATTACGTGTACACGCGGTCTTATAAACATAACCTCAAAATTGTAACTTTGTTGTTTGATACAAGACATTAATAAGTGCGATAGACAAAGAAAGTAATAATAATTAGGTTAGTGTTAGTGCTAAAACATCAAGTGGTTAAGAAATTCAAGAAATCTGTAGAGCTATAAAAGGAAGACCTCATATAAACAATACAAATATACGGAAGACAAAAGGTTGCCTCCCACTATCAAGTAAGTCGATTAACATTAACTACAAATAATATTAAAACCTCTATAAACGTCTGCTGCGCTATGAAGAACTTTTTTCATTGTCAAACATTAATTTTACAAACCGATTACCGTTCCATGAAAAGGCAACTATCTAAAGGTTGTCCTGAGCGATCCGTTATGGGGCCTGAGCTCTGGAACATGGTATTCGACGAGAACTGTGTTTCTCACTCGAAAGGTTGTGTAAAAGTATGTTTAGCCGATAATAATGTGATCCTTGTTTGTGCAAATAGTATAGAACAACTAGAAAGCCGTTCTCGACCTGCTATAGATAAAATGTGTAGTTTCTTGAAGCTACGAAGCTACGAAACAAATACGGCAACAACGAATAATAAACTTGTAACACACCTTGCGCGTGTCACAAGGACGGAATGGATCTTGAACTCGGCAACTTTGAAGACACTATACAACGGGGCATTTATGCCAATGGTTGTGTATTGTGCTTCGGCATGGTTTTACAGGATCAATCTTGCGGATACTATATGCAAAAAACTATGTTATTGACGATGACGCGTTGTTGCAGAACTGTATTTATAGAAGTGTTGCAGGTGATATCGGGGACAATTCCATTAGATTTAAAAATCTTTCATGCACTTACTCAAGTACAAATTAAGCTAGAAATAAAAAAAACAAATTTTTATGATTTAAAGTTTATGCGACAAATTTCGAGGATTTAAAGTTAATGGGGCTGTCCGATAAAAGTCTAGAGACGATACCAAATGTATTGTTAAAGAGATGAATGCATATATGCATAAGGGGTCATCTAGCATGACAGATAGGACCTAATAGAAGAAGAAAGACCTACGTATTGGTTTACAAAGACGTTAAAATTGCCTTGCAACACAAGTGGTCCCTATCTACTGTGTGTGATCGGCTCCTGCTACTTTAGGTAAAAAAAGTGATTAAAAGAGAGAAATTAATTACGGAAAAAAATTAAATATATTATATGAATACTTTTTCTAACGAAAAGTATTTAAGGTTATTTTAAATTTGTGTTAATTTACCCTAAAATCAGTGTTTTTACAAAAACTTGACAGTTGGAAACCAGTGTTAAAAACGAATTTTTCATTACGTGTACACGCGGTCTTATAAACATAACCTCAAAGTTGTAACTTTGTTGTTTGATATAACACATTAATAAGTGCGATAGACAAAGAAAGTGATAATTTTTAGGTTAGTGTTAGTGCTAAAACATCAAGTGGTTAAGAAATTCATGAAATATGTAGAGCTATATAAGGAAGACCTCATATAAACACTACAAATATACGAAAGGCAAAAGGTTGCCGCCCACTATAAAGTAAGTCGATTAACCTTACCTATAAATAATATTAAAACATAAAAATTAGGTTATATAAATGCGTGTTTCAAATAATAAAGACAGTGTATTAATTGTTATAAGTGATTAAGTAAACAATATATGCGGTTTTCTCGCAAAAGAGTGACTGATCGTTCATGATCAAATAATGGTAACACACAAATGGTAAGTAAGTTGGCTTAAGTAGAAGTATGTACTTGGGATATTTATAGAAATTCAGTGTGCCTTTGATAATGTCTGGTGGCCAAGTGACCTTCGAAGAATTAGGCCGGCAAAAACCTCTAGGAACGTATGCTGCGCTATAAAAAACTTTTTTCATTGTCAAACATTAATTTTACAAACCGATTACCGTTCCATGAAAAGGCAACTGTCTAAAGGTTGTCCTCAGCGATCCGTTATTGTGCCTGAGCTCTGGAACATGGTATTCAACGAGAACTGTGTTTCTCACTCGAAAGGTTGTGTAAACGTTTGTTTTCCCGATGATAATGTGATTTTTGTTTGTGCAAATAGTAGAGAACAACTGGAAAGCCGTTCTCGACCTGCTATAGATATAATGTGTAGTTTCTTGAAGCTACGAAACAAATACGGTACCAACGAATGATAAACTTGTAACACACCTTGCGCGTGTCACAAGGACGGAATGGATATTAAACTCGGCAACTATGCCGACACTATACAACGGGGCATTTATGCCAATGGTTGTGTATTGTGCTTCGGCATGGTTTCACAGGATCAATCTTGCGGATCCTCCATGCAAAGAACTATGTTATTGACGATGACGCGTTGTTGCAGAACTGTATCTATAGAAGTGGTGCAGGTGATATCGGGGACAATTCCTTTAGATTTAAAAATCTTTTATGCACTCACTCAAGTACAAATTAAGCTAAAACTGAAAAAATCAAATTTTTATGATTTAAAGTTATTGCGACAAATTTCGAGGATTTAAAGTTAATTTGGCTGTCAAATAAAAGTCTGAAGACGACACCAAATGTATTGCCAAAGAGATGAATGCATATATGCATAAGGTCCTATCTGGCAAGACAGATAGGACCAAATAGAAGAAGAAAGACCTACGTATTGGTTTACAAAGACGTTTAAATTGCCTTGCAACACAAGTGGTCTCTATCTACTGTGTGTGTGATCAGCTCCTGCTACTTTAGGTGAAAAAAATGAATAAAAGAGAGAAATTAATTACGGAAAAAAATTAAATATATTATACGAATACTTTTTCTAACGAAAAGTATTTAAGTTTATTTTAAAATTGTGTTAATTTACCCTAAAATCAGTGTTTTTACAAAAACTTGACAGTTGGAAACCAGTTTTCAAAACGAGTTTTTCATTACGTGTACACGCGGTCTTATAAACATAACCTCAAAATTGTAACTTTGTTGTTTGATATAAGACATTAATAAGTGCGATAGACAAAGAAAGTGATAATAATTAGGTTAGTGTTAGTGCTAAAACTTCAAGTGGTTAAGAAATTCAAGAAATCTGTAGAGCTATATAAGGAAGACCTCATATAAACACTACAAATATACGGAAGACAAAAGGTTGCCGCCCACTATCAAGTAAGTCGAATAACATTACCTATAAATAATATTAAAACATAAAAATTAGTTTATATAAATGCGTGTTTCAAATATTAAAGAGAGTGTAATAATTGTTATAAGTGATTAAGTCAACAATATATGCGGTATTCTTGCAAAATAGTGACTGATCGTTCATGAACAAACAATTGTAACAAACAAATGGTAAGTAAGTAGGCTTAAGTAGAAGTATGTACTTGAGATATTTATAGAAATTCAGTGTGCCTTTGATAATGTCTGGTTGCCAAGTGACCTTCCAAGTATTAGGCCGGCAAAACCTAGGAACGTCTGCTGCGCTATGAAGATCTTTTTTCATTGTCGAACAATAATTTTACAATTTGATTACCGTTCCATGAAAAGGCAACTATCTAAAGGTTGTCCTCAGCGATCCGTTATGGGGCCTGAGCTCTGGAACATGGTATTCGACGAGAACTGTGTTTCTCACTCGAAAGGTTGTTTTAACGTATGTTTAGCCGATGATAATATAATCCTTGTTTGTGCAAATAGTAGAGAACAACTAGAAAGCCGTTCTCGACCTGCTATAGATAAAATGTGTAGTTTCATGAAGCAACGAAGCTACGAAACAAATACGGTAACAACGAATAATGAACTTGTAACACACCTTGCGCGTGTCACAAGGACGGAATGGATCTTGAACTCGGCAACTTTGAAGACACTATACAACGGGGCATTTATGCCAATGGTTGTGTATTGTGCTTCGGCATGGTTTTACAGGATCAATCTTGCGGATACTCCATGCAACAAACTATGTTATTGACGATGACGCGTTGTTGCAGAACTGTATTTATAGCAGTGTTGCAGGTAATATCGGGGACAATTCCTTTAGATTTAAAAATCTTTCATGCACTTACTCAAGTACAAATTAGGCTAGAAATAAAAAAAAAAAATTTTTATGATTTAAAGTTAATGCGACAAATTTCGAGGATTTAAAGTTAATGGGGCTGTCCGATAAAAGTCTAGAGACGATACCAAATGTATTGTAAAAGAGATGAATGCATATATGCATAAGGTCCCATCTGGCAAGACAGATAGGACCTAATAGAAGAAGGAAGACCTACGTATTGGTTTACAAAGACGTTAAAATTGCCTTGCAACACAAGTGGTCCCTATCTACTGTGTGTGATCGGCTCCTGCTACTTTAGGTGAAAAAAGTGATTAAAAGTGAGAAATGAATTACGGAAAAAAATTAAATATATTATATGAATACTTTTTCTAACGAAAAGTATTTAAGTTTATTTTAAATTTGTGTTAATTTACCCTAAAATCAGTGTTTTTACAAAAACTTGACAGTTGGAAACCAGTGTTAAAAACAAATTTTTCATTACGTGTACACGCGGTCTCATAAACATAACCTCAAAATTGTAACTTTTTTGTTTGATATAAGACATTATTAATAAGTGCGATAGACAAAGAAAGTGATAATATTTAGGTTAGTGTTAGTGCTAAAACATTAAGTGGTTAAGAAATTCATGAAATCTGTAGAGCTATATAAGAAGGACCTCATATAAACACTACAAATATACGGAAGGCAAAAGGTTGCCGCCCACTATAAAGTAAGTCGATTAACCTTATCTATAAATAATATTAAAACATAAAAATTAGTTTATATAAATGCGTGTTTCAAATATTAAAGAGAGTGTATTTATTGTTATAAGTGATTAAGTGAACAATATATGCGGTTTTCTTGCAAAATAGTGACTGATCGTTCATGAACAAACAATGGTAACAAACAAATGGTAAGTAAGTAGGCTTTAGTTGAAGTATGTACTTGGGATAATTATAGAAATTTAGTGTGCCTTTGATAATGTCTGGTGGCCAAGTGACCTTTGAAGAATTAGGCCGGCAAAAACCTCTAGGAACGTCTGCTGCGCTATGAATAACTTTTTACATTGTCAAACAATAATTTTACAATTCGATTACCGTTCCATGAAAAGGCAACTATCTAAAGGTTGTCCTCAGCGATCCGTTATAAGGCCTGAGCTCTGGAACATGGTATTCGACGAGAACTGTGTTTCTCACTCGAAAGGTTGTGTTAACGTATGTTTAGCCGATGATAATGTAATCCTTGTTTGTGCAAATAGTAGAGAACAACTAGAAAGCTGTTCTCGACCTGCTATAGATAAAATGTGTACTTTCTTGAAGCTACGAAACAAATACGGTAACAACGAATGATAAACTTGTAACACACCTTGCGCTTGTCACAAGGGCGGAATTGATCTTGAACTCGGCAACTATGCCGACACTATACAACGATGCATTAATGCCAATGGTTGTGTATTGTGCTTCGGCATAATTTTACAGGATCAATCTTGCGGATCCTTAATGCAAAGAACTATGTTATTGACGATGACGCGTTTTTGCAAAACTGTATCTATAGAAGTGGTGCAGGTGATATCGGGGACAATTCCTTTAGATTTAAAAATCTTTTATGCACTCACTCAAGTACAAATTAGGCTAGAACTGAAAAAATAAAATTTTTATGATTTAAACCTAATGCGATAAATTTCGAGGATTTAAAATTAATAGGGCTGTCAAATAAAAGTCTGGAGTCGATACCAAATGTATTGCTAAAGAGATAAATGCATATATGCATAAGGTCCCATCTGGCAAGACAGATAGGACCTAATAGAAGAAGGAAGACCTATGTATTAATTTACAAAGACGTTGAAGTTGCCTTGCAATACAAGTGGTCCCTATCTACTGTGTGTGTAATCAACTTCTGCTACTTTAGGTAAAAAAAGTGATTAAAAGAGAGAAATTAATTACGGAAAAAAATTAATAAAAGATAAAATGTAAAAGTATTTAGGTTTATTTTAAATTTGTGTTAATTTACCCTAAAATTAGTGTTTTTACAAAAACTTGACAGTTAAAAACCAGTGTTAAAATCGAATTTTTCATTACGTGTACACGCGGTCTTATAAACATAACCTCAAAATTGTAACTTTGTTGTTTTATATAAGACATTAATAAGTGCGATAGACAAAGAAAGTGATAATAATTAGGTTAGTGATAGTGCTAAAACATCAAGTGGTTAAGAAATTTAAGAAATCTGTAGAGCTATATAAGGAAGACCTCATATAAACACTACAAATATACGGAAGACAATAGGTTGCCGCCCACTATCAAGTTAGTCGATTAAAATTAACTATAAATAATATTAAATCCTCTAGGAACGTCTGCTGCGCTATGAAGAACATTTTTCATTGTCGAACATTACTTTTATAAACCGTTTATAGTTCCATGAAAAGGCAACTATCTAAAGGTTGTCCTCAGCGATCCGTTATGGAGCCTGAGCTCTGGAACATGGTATTCGACGAGAACTGTGTTTTTTACCCGAAAGGTTGTGTAAACGTATGTTTAGCCGATGATATTGTGATCCTTGTTTGTGCAAATAGTAGAGAACAACTAGAAAGCCGTTCTCGACCTGCTATAGATAAAATGTGTAGTTTCTTGAAGCTACGAAGCTACGAAACAAATACGGTAACAACGAATGATAAAGTTGTAACACACCTTGCGCGTGTCACAAGGACGGAATGGATCTTAAGCTCGGCAACTATGCCGACACTATACAACGGGGCATTTATGCCAATGGTTGTGTATTGTGCTTCGGCATAATTTTACAGGATCAATATTGCGGATCCTCCATGCAAAGAACTATGTTATTGACGATAATGCGTTGTTGCAGAACTGTATCTATAGAAGTGGTGCAGGTGATATCGGGGACAATTCCTTTAGATTTAAAAATCTTTCATGCACTCACTCAACTACAAATTAAGCTAGAACTGAAAAAATCAAATTTTTATGATTAAAAGTTAATGCGACAAATTTCGAGGATTTAAAGTTAATGAAACTGTCCGATAAAAGTCTGGAGACGATACTAAATGTATTGCCAAAGAGATGAATGCATATATGCATAAGGTCCCATCTGGCAAGACAGATAGGGAGTATTAGAAGAAAAAACACCTACGTATTGGTTTACAAAGACGTTGAAATTGCATTGCAACACAAGTGGTCTCTATCTACTGTGTGTGTGATCGGCTCCTGCTACTTTAGGTGAAAAAAGTGATTAAAAGAGAGAAATTAATTACGGAAAAAAATTAAATATATTATATGAATACTTTTTCTAACGAAAAGTATTTAAGTTTATTTTAAATTTGTGTTAATTTACCCTAAAATCAGTGTTTTTACAAAAACTTGACAGTTGGAAACCAGTGTTAAAAACGAATTTTTCATTACGTGTACACGCGGTCTTATAAACATAACCCTAAAATTGTAACTTTGTTGTTTGATATAAGACATTAATAAGTGCGATAGACAAAGAAAGTGATAATAATTAGGTTAGTGTTAGTGCTAAAACATCAAATGGTTAAGAAATTTAAGAAATTTGTAGAGCTATATAAGGAAGACGCGTACACGCGGCCTTATAAACATAACCTTAAAATTGCAACTTTGTTGTTTGATATAAGACATTAATAAGTGCAATAAACAAAAAAAGTAATGATAAATAGGTTAGTGTTAGTGCTAAAACATCAAGTGGTTAAGAAATTTAGGAAATCTGTAGAGCTATATAAGGAAGACCTCATATAAACACTACAAATATACGGAAGACAAAAGGTTTCCGCCCACTATCTAGTAAGTCGATTAACATTAACTATAAATAATATTAAAACATAAAAATTAGTTTATATAAATGCGTGTTTCAAATAATAAAGAGAGTGTATTAATTGTTATAAGTGATTAAGTGAACAATATATGCGGTTTTCTTGGAATCGTTGAATTAAAAATCAAAAACTTAGACAAGGCTTGGGTCAAATATAATGGTATCGTAGAAGCACTGCTTCCAACTCTAAAAAATGAAGAAGCTACGGCTATCGTTAATAAGTCTATGGAAGTCGAAAGTATATACGACGACACCCTTATTTCCTTGTTGAATTATAAGCAAACATTTGAGGATGATACACATATTGTTGATGACTCAAAAAGTATAGATTCAATAAGAAATTTAAACTTAAGTCCAATGCAACTAACCGTTTTTGATGGAGATTATATTAATTGGCAAAGTTTTATGGAATTGTTCACAAATTTAATTCGTAATAATAGTAAACTATCAAGCATTAAAAAAATGCAGTATTTAAAGTTAAATTTGACAGGAGAACCACTCAAACTCATAAAGAATTATCCATTAACAAACGATAATTATGAAATTGTTTAGAACATCCTTTGTAAACGTTATGACAACAAAGTAGCACTTATTGAAACCTGTTTAAACAATTTGATAAACTACAATGTTATACGTTTAGAGTCAGAAATTAATATCAAAAAATTTCTAGACGAAATTAATGAATCGATTAGAGCTTTAACCGAGTTGGGAATATATTCTAATCATTCAGATTTTATGTTAATACATATTTTAAAGACCAAATTAGATTTTAATTCATCAAAGGAATGGGAAAACAGAAATACTTCTGAATTACCAACCCTAAATGAATTTACGGAGTTTCTTGAAAGACGGTGGCGCACTCTAGAAAGAAGAAGACATGTTAGATTTAAAACAGATCCAAGTCATTCTATTTCTAGTAGTGAACCAGTCTCAAGTGAACAATTTGCTAACGAAGTAGAAACAAAATTTTAAACTTTTCTTTGTAACCATTGTAAAAAAAATGGTCATATTGAGAAATATTGTTTTATTAAGAAGGAAAATGCGGATACGGTAAATCCTGTCGCGCAAATTAATATTTGTAGGAGAGCTACGGTATTTTCAAAACCTTCTGTTTATTGTAAAAGATCAAGACATCTTGAATCTGATTGTTCTCAAGCATCTTTTACTAAAAATACAAAACAAAATTCAAATAATGAATTATGTTCTTTTTATAATCACCATTTACGTAAATTTAATAGTTTAAATAAAAATATTGAGATTAAAGAAATACCAGATACTATCCAATTGAAAATAGTAGCAGCCAAAGCAAAGCCTGTATCATTTTTATTGGATACTGGTTCTCAAATTTCTTTAATTAAACAAAACATTTTAAATAATAATATCAAAGTAGATAGTACATCTAAAATTTTGTTATAGGGAATTGCTGAAGGCACGCCTTATACTTTAGGTTTACTGAAAACTTCTATAATTCTAGATAGTAATAAGTCGAAACAAACTCTACAGGTTGTGTCAGAAGATTTCCCCATTCAGCATGATGGAATTATAGGATTAGATATTTTACGTAAATTTAAAGCAGTAATTAATTTAGAAACGAACAGTGTACAATTCTCACAACGTGGCAAGATATTTGAATTACCAATAATAAACATATACAGTATTATCGTACCAGCACGTACTAGGAAATTAATTCCTATGTCGGGTTCTACGGTAGGAGTTTGTGTAGCCAAGGAATTGCTACCTGAAGTTTTTTTAGCCAACGCATTAATTAAACCTGTCAATAATATTTTTTATATATCTATAACTAATTCCTCAGCCAAAGATGTAATACTTGACCATTTTAAACCAGATAATATTCCAATAAATAAATTTAACATTTACCATTTTTTGAAAAGAAATCCGAACAGTCGTAAGGATCTTTTATTTAATAATATAGATTAATTCAAAATACTTAACAGATTTAATGGAAATCTTAAGATTAATTAAGATTAATGATCCAGATCCAATAAATAATATAATTTCTGAATTTCATATTAATCCTACAGCAGGACATTTAGGAGTCTCTAAGACAATTAGAAGACTAAAATTATATTTTAACTTCCCAGGTATGATTAGGAAAGTAAAAAATTTTATTAAACACTGCGAGTCGTGTCATAATTATAAAATAAATATAGCGGAAGATTTAGCTATAAATAAATTTACTAGTAATAAACCAAGAGTTAAACTAAATTTTGATAAAAAGGTCAATTCTCTTTTTTCACCTAAAAAGTATACGGTAGTTAATAGGAATAGATTAAAGAGATTTTGTACCAATCAACAAAACCTTGACGTGTTAGATGGATTTTGTCAGGGATGATTGTTTTGTGAAGCAGTGTCAACTCTATACGATGGGATCAGAATCGTTATCGACACTTTGCTTCTCTTTTTGTTTTTTTCCAGAATAGTAACTCGTATATTTTGTTTTTATACGTGTCCTTTTTTTTGGAAGGGGGTGTTGTGATAGTACGATATCGTCCTATCTTCCTTTTTCTTCTTCTTGGAAAGAAACACATATGTTTTGTTTAATATGCGTTCCTTTTCTAGGGATGAAGGGTGTTCTTAGTACGCATAAGTCGTACTTATCCTTTTTATTTTTAATAATAAATGTTTATTATTATATTATATTATAACTAAAGTTAACAGTTTTAGTATTAGGATTGGAACAAATGATTGTTTAAATTTAGCGCTTGTAAACATTGACTCTGGTTTGTGGATATTTTATATTGTTTCAATTTTTGGCAACACTGATCTAGTATTGTATGATATAAAGTTAATAAACAAATTGTTAATATACCGATTGGTACTCGAGTCAAAACGCCCGTCTCATCCTGAGTCTCAGTGCGACAACATGATTATCAGTTCTAACTTCGATCGTACAACAACTCTAATTGTAACATCGTGTTTTTGCTGTAATCACATTTTTGCTATTAATCAATTTATAACACGAGAAATATACATTTTGTTTTATATTTGGCATCTTTATTAGTTTAATAAAAAAATTTTGTAATTAAGTATTCAAATATTATAATACAACTAATAAATGATATATTTTAATAAAAGTGTTTAAATTATTAGTATTTTTAAAAAGATACTAATTGTTCCAACAAGGTACGTGTAACAAGGTTATACTTTAGACCGCTCAAGTATTCTCAAATTACAACAATACTCCGTTTAAACAAGAATCCTGTTAATCATCTTAAAGAGAGTTAATTCTTATCTACGTGAGTGATTCAAGAAGGTGGATGATCGTAAACTGAAGAATCTACTTCTAGAAGCTAGCAACACGGCGTGATGTATTAGCAAGCTGAGTAATCTACACATAGAACGAGCATCCGACCTCTTTTTACAACATTGATGTCAGGTGTAACATCCGCCCTCTAATCTACTCACAACAAATGGTGTCAGATGTGGGTCTTGAAGAGATATTACTACACTTAAATTTCCTAGAGGTACGCCCAATTTTTTTTTTCTATATATTCTACACCTGGATGCGAATCAAGTAATCTGGATACCACTACGCCGATCGATTATTTCGAAAAATTGCTGAAAAGTACGACCTAGAACTTCATATCATCTGTATTTCACATAATTTTCTACAAGTATCGGCGAATGCAAAAACTACAGCCCGTCGAACCTGGAAAAAGAAATCTTTTGCCCCCCGCAACTGGATGGATGTTTCTAGAACACTGGAATAATCTAAATCTATGTTGATCGTTTGCAGAGTCCCGCACACAGCTGTGTTATAGATCATAATCACTGATAAGAAAAATCTTTTTAGTATTTTTTTTTGTATATAATTATTACTATAAATTGATAATTATATTTTTTTGTATAAATAGCAACGTTACTAATGAGGCTATCTTTTTCTTAGTATTATATTCAATACTTTTGAATATTTGCTATAATCCAAGTATTTTTTTAGTACCATCATTATTAACGAGGCTATCAAATTTTTTTAGTATTATATTCAATACTTTTGAATATTTGCTATAACCTAAGTATTTTTTTGTAGCGTCATTGTTTATCATTAAAGCTATTAATTTTTTAGTATTATATTCAATACTTTTGAATATCTGCTATAATCTAAGTATTTTTTGTAGCATCTTTGTCCATCATTGAAGCTATTAATTTTTTTAGTATTATATCCAATACTTTTGAATATTTACTATAATATTTTTTATAATTGTTCCTACAGTTATACTAATTGATGTTTAATATTTTTTTAGAACCACATTTTTTTGAACGAGAGGGAATTTTGAAAAGGAGAAGCAAAGAGCTGAATCAGTTAGATAGCAGTCTGTTCAATCAGAGAAACTACTTTCCCTGTTACAACTGCAACGTCTGAGCCTCATCGGAAATTTTCAGTGAGTTACTGTTTTTGCTAACAATTTTTCCTTGTCAGAATCCTATTTTTCGGAGAGTCGTTTATTGGTACAAAATAATCTTTAGTCTGTATATTATATATAACTTTAATTAAGTACTATGGCACTAAACGTTCATTCTTTCACTTTGGTTAAGAATACAATCAACCTAATCAATGAGTTTTCAAAAAATTTAGAAATCCAATCAACATCCTTAACGATCGTTGAATTAAAAATAAAAAACTTAGACAAGGCTTGGGTCAAATATAATGGTATCGTAGAAGCACTGCTTCCAACTCTAAAAAATGAAGAAGCTACGGCTATCGTTAATAAGTCTATGGAAGTCGAAAGTATATACGACGACACCCTTATTTCCTTGTTGAATTATAAGCAAACATTTGAGGATGATACACATATTGTTGATGACTCAAAAAGTGTAGATTCAATAAGAAATTTAAACTTAAGTCCAATGCAACTAACCGTTTTTGATGGAGATTATATTAATTGGCAAAGTTTTATGGAATTGTTCACAAATTTAATTCGTAATAATAGTAAACTATCAAGCATTAAAAAAATGCAGTATTTAAAGTTAAATTTGACAGGAGAACCACTCAAACTCATAAAGAATTATCCATTAACAAACGATAATTATGAAATTGTTTAGAACATCCTTTGTAAACGTTATGACAACAAAGTAGCACTTATTGAAACCTGTTTAAACAATTTGATAAACTACAATGTTATACGTTTAGAGTCAGAAATTAATATCAAAAAATTTCTAGACGAAATTAATGAATCGATTAGAGCTTTAACCGAGTTGGGAATATATTCTAATCATTCAGATTTTATGTTAATACATATTTTAAAGACCAAATTAGATTTTAATTCATCAAAGGAATGGGAAAACAGAAATACTTCTGAATTACCAACCCTAAATGAATTTACGGAGTTTCTTGAAAGACGGTGGCGCACTCTAGAAAGAAGAAGACATGTTAGATTTAAAACAGATCCAAGTCATTCTATTTCTAGTAGTGAACCAGTCTCAAGTGAACAATTTGCTAACGAAGTCGAAACAAAATTTAAAACTTTTTTTTGTAACCATTGTAAAAAAAATGGTCATATTGAGAAATATTGTTTTATTAAGAAGGAAAATGCGGATACGGTAAATCCTGTCGCGCAAATTAATATTTGTAGGAGAGCTACGGTATTTTCAAAACCTTCTGTTTATTGTAAAAGATCAAGACATCTTGAATCTGATTGTTCTCAAGCATCTTTTACTAAAAATACAAAACAAAATTCAAATAATGAATTATGTTCTTTTTATAATCACCATTTACGTAAATTTAATAGTTTAAATAAAAATATTGAGATTAAAGAAATACCAGATACTATCCAATTGAAAATAGTAGCAGCCAAAGCAAAGCCTGTATCATTTTTATTGGATACTGGTTCTCAAATTTCTTTAATTAAACAAAACATTTTAAATAATAATATCAAAGTAGATAGTACATCTAAAATTTTGTTAAAGGGAATTTCTGAAGGCACGCCTTATACTTTAGGTTCACTGAAAACTTCTATAATTCTAGATAGTAATAAGTCGAAACAAACTCTACAGGTTGTGTCAGAAGATTTCCCCATTTAGCATGATGGAATTATAGGATTAGATATTTTACGTAAATTTAAAGCAGTAATTAATTTGGAAACGAACAGTGTACAATTCTCACAACGTGGCAAGATATTTGAATTACCAATAATAAACATAAACAGTATTATCTTACCAGCACGTACTAGGAAATTAATTTCTATGTCGGGTTCTACGGTAGGAGTTTGTGTAGCCAAGGAATTGCTACCTGAAGTTTTTTTAGCCAACGCATTAATTAAACCTGTCAATAATATTTTTTATATATCTATAACTAATTCCTCAGCAAAAGATGTAATTCTTGACCATTTTAAACCAGATATTATTCCAATTTATAAATTTAAATAATTTATTTAATAATATAGATTTTTCAAATGTTAATTCAAAATACTTAACAGATTTAATGGAAATCTGTAATAATTTTAATAATATATTTTTTTTACCAGGAGATAATTTATCTTGTGCGAGTGCACTGAGTGACTCACCTAACCCTGTAAACATTAAGCCGCATAGATTACCTCATGCGCATAAAGAAATTGTTGAGAAGCATATCCAAGAACTGTTGGCAAACAACATTATTGAAAAATGCGACTCACAGTTTAACGCACCTCTGTTAATGGTACCCAAAAAAGCAGATGCGTCGGGGAACAAACAATTTCGCGTTGTAATCGATTATCGTAAACTTAATGAGCAGACGACAAGTGATGTTTATCCTTTGCCCCTCGTACATGACATATTAGACCAATTTAGTGGTGCAAAATATTCTTCTACGATTGATTTAGCACGTGTATTTCACCAGGTCCCTATACTTCCCGAAAATAAAGAACAAACAGCATTAAATGAAAATTTTAAACATATTTATAATGACACTACAATTAAGATTAATGATCCAGATTCAATAAATAATATAATTTCTGAATTTCATATTAATCCTACAGCAGGACATTTAGGAGTCTCTAAGACAATTAGAAGACTAAAATTATATTTTAACTTCCCAGGTATGATTAGGAAAGTAAAAAATTTTATTAAACACTGCGAGTCGTGTCCTAATCATAAAATAAATATAGCGAAAGATTTAGCTATAAATAAATTTACTAGTAATAAACCAAGAGTTAAACTAAATATTGATAAAAAGGTCAATTCTCTTTTTTCACCTAAAAAGTATACGGTAGTTAATAGGAATAGATTAAAGAGATTTTGTACCAATCAACAAAACCTTGACGTGTTAGATGGATTTTGTCAGGGATGATTGTTTTGTGAAGCAGTGTCAACTCTATACGATGGGATCAGAATCGTTATCGACACTTTGCTTCTCTTTTTGTTTTTTTCCAGAATAGTAACTCGTATATTTTGTTTTTATACGTGTCCTTTTTTTTGGAAGGGGGTGTTGTGATAGTACGATATCGTCCTATCTTCCTTTTTCTTCTTCTTGGAAAGAAACACATATGTTTTGTTTAATATGCGTTCCTTTTCTAGGGATGAAGGGTGTTCTAAGTACGCATAAGTCGTACTTATCCTTTTTATTTTTAATAATAAATGTTTATTATTATATTATATTATAACTAAAGTTAACAGATTTAGTATTAGGATTGGAACAAATAATTGTTTAAATTTAGCGCTTGTAAACATTGACTCTGGTTTGTGGATATTTTATATTGTTTCAATTTTTGGCAACACTGATCTAGTATTGTATGATGTAAAGTTAATAAACAAATTGTTAATATACCGATTGGTACTCGAGTCAAAACGCCAGTCTCATCCTGAGTCTCAGTGCGACAACATGATTATCAGTTCTAACTTCGATCGTACAACAACTCTAATTGTAACATCGTGTTTTTGCTGTAATCACATTTTTGCTATTAATCAATTTATAACACGAGAAATATACATTTTGTTTTATATTTGGCATCTTTATTAGTTTAATAAAAAAATTTTGTAATTAAGTATTCAAATATTATAATACAACTAATAAATGATATATTTTAATAAAAGTGTTTAAATTATTAGTATTTTTAAAAAGATACTAATTGTTCCAACAAGGTACGTGTAACAAGGTTATACTTTAGACCGCTCAAGTATTCTCAAATTACAACAATACTCCGTTTAAACAAGAATCCTGTTAATCATCTTAAAGAGAGTTAATTCTTATCTACGTGAGTGATTCAAGAAGGTGGATGATCGTAAACTGAAGAATCTACTTCCAGAAGCTAGCAACACGGCGTGATGTATTAGCAAGCTGAGTAATCTACACATAGAACGAGCATCCGACCTCTTTTTACAACATTGATGTCAGGTGTAACATCCGCCCTCTAATCTACTCACAACAAATGGTGTCAGATGTGGGTCTTGAAGAGATATTACTACACTTAAATATCCTAGAGGTACGCCCAAATTTTTTTTTCTATATATTCTACACCTGGATGCGAATCAAGTAATCTGGATACCACTACGCCGATCGATTATTTCGAAAAATTGCTGAAAAGTACGACCTAGAACTTCATATCATCTGTATTTCACATAATTTTCTACAAGTATCGGCGAATGCAAAAACTACAGCCCGTCGAACCTGGAAAAGAAATCTTTTGCCCCCCGCAACTGGATGGATGTTTCTAGAACACTGGAATAATCTAAATCGATGTTGATCGTTTGCAGAGTCCCGCACACAACTGTGTTATAGATCATAATCACTGATAAGAAAAATCTTTAAGTATAATAGAACAGAATCTTTTTTTGTATATAATTTTACTATAAATTGATAATTATATTTTTTTGTATAAATAGCAACGTTACTAATGAGGCTATCTTTTTTTTGGTATTATATTCAATACTTTTGAATATTTGCTATAATCCAAGTATTTTTTTAGTACCATCATTATTAACGAGGCTATCAAATTTTTTTAGTATTATATTCAATACTTTTGAATATTTGCTATAACCTAAGTATTTTTTTGTAGCGTCATTGTTTATCATTAAAGCTATTAATTTTTTAGTATTATATTCAATACTTTTGAATATCTGCTATAATCTAAGTATTTTTTGTAGCATCTTTGTCCATCATTGAAGCTATTAATTTTTTTAGTATTATATCCAATACTTTTGAATATTTACTATAATATTTTTTATAATTGTTCCTACAATTATACTAATTGATGTTTAATATTTTTTTAGAACCACATTTTTTTGAACGAGAGGGAATTTTGAAAAGGAGAAGCAAAGAGCTGAATCAGTTAGATAGCAGTCTGTTCAATCGGAGAAACTACTTTCCCTGTTACAACTGCAACGTCTGAG
The DNA here is from genome assembly GCA_963678705.1 of Panorpa germanica. NCBI lineage: Eukaryota > Metazoa > Arthropoda > Insecta > Mecoptera > Panorpidae > Panorpa > Panorpa germanica. Next base: position 24,644 of record CAVMBN010000076.1, read on the forward strand.
CCTCATCGGAAATTTTCAGTGAGTTACTGTTTTTGCTAACAATTTTTCCTTGTCAGAATCCTATTTTTCGGAGAGTCGTTTATTGGTACAAAATAATCTTTAGTCTGTATATTATATATAACTTTAATTAAGTACTATGGCACCGAACGTTCATTCTCTCACTTTGGTTAAGAATACAATCAACCTAATCAATGAGTTTTCAAAAAATTTAGAAATCCAATCAACATCCTTAACGATCGTTGAATTAAAAATCAAAAACTTAGACAAGGCTTGGGTCAAATATAATGGTATCGTAGAAGCATTGCTTCCAACTCTAAAAAATGAAGAAGCTACGGCTATCGTTAATAAGTCTATGGAAGTCGAAAGTATATACGACGACACCCTTATTTCCTTGTTGAATTATAAGCAAAAATTTGAGGATGATACACATATTGTTGATGACTCAAAAAGTATAGATTCAATAAGAAATTTAAACTTAAGTCCAATGCAACTAACCGTTTTTGATGGAGAATATATTAATTGGCAAAGTTTTATGGAATTGTTCACAAATTTAATTCGTAATAATAGTAAACTATCAAGCATTAAAAAAATGCAGTATTTAAAGTTAAATTTGACAGGAGAACCACTCAAACTCATAAAGAATTATCCATTAACAAACGATAATTATAAAATTGTTTAGAACATCCTTTGTAAACGTTATGACAACAAAGTAGCACTTATTGAAACCTGTTTAAACAATTTGATAAACTACAATGTTATACGTTTAGAGTCAGAAATTAATATCAAAAAATTTTTAGACGAAATTAATGAATCGATTAGAGCTTTAACCGAGTTGGGAATATATTCTAATCATTCAGATTTTATGTTAATACATATTTTAAAGACCAAATTAGATTTTAATTCATCAAAGGAATGGGAAAACAGAAATACTTCTGAATTACCAACCCTAAATGAATTTACGGAGTTTCTTGAAAGACGGTGGCGCACTCTAGAAAGAAGAAGACATGTTAGATTTAAAACAGATCCAAGTCATTCTATTTCTAGTAGTGAACCAGTCTCAAGTGAACAATTTGCTAACGAAGTCGAAACAAAATTTAAAACTTTTTTTTGTAACCATTGTAAAAAAAATGGTCATATTGAGAAATATTGTTTTATTAAGAAGGAAAATGCGGATACGGTAAATCCTGTCGCTCAAATTAATATTTGTAGGAGAGCTACGGTATTTTCAAAACCTTCTGTTTATTGTAAAAGATCAAGACATCTTGAATCTAATTGTTCTCAAGCATCTTTTACTAAAAATACAAAACAAAATTCAAATAATGAATTATGTTCTTTTTATAATCACCATTTACGTAAATTTAATAGTTTAAATAAAAATATTGAGATTAAAGAAATACCAGATAATATCCAATTGAAAATAGTAGCAGCCAAAGCAAAGCCTGTATCATTTTTATTGGATACTGGTTCTCAAATTTCTTTAATTAAACAAAACATTTTAAATAATAATATCAAAGTAGATAGTACATCTAAAATTTTGTTATAGGGAATTGCTGAAGGCACGCCTTATACTTTAGGTTTACTGAAAACTTCTATAATTCTAGATAGTAATAAGTCGAAACAAACTCTACAGGTTGTGTCAGAAGATTTCCCCATTCAGCATGATGGAATTATAGGATTAGATATTTTACGTAAATTTAAAGCAGTAATTAATTTAGAAACGAACAGTGTACAATTCTCACAACGTGGCAAGATATTTGAATTACCAATAATAAACATAAACAGTATTATCGTACCAGCACGTACTAGGAAATTAATTCCTATGTCGGGTTCTACGGTAGGAGTTTGTGTAGCCAAGGAATTGCTACCTGAAGTTTTTTTAGCCAACGCATTAATTAAACCTGTCAATAATATTTTTTATATATCTATAACTAATTCTTCAGCCAAAGATGTAATACTTGACCATTTTAAACCAGATAATATTCCAATAAATAAATTTAACATTTACCATTTTTTGAAAAGAAATCCGAACAGTCGTAAGGATCTTTTATTTAATAATATAGATTAATTCAAAACACTTAACAGATTTAATGGAAATCTGTAATAATTTTAATAATATACTTTTTTTACCGGGAGATAATTTATCTTGTGCGAGTGCACTGAGTGACTCACCTAACCCTGTAAACATTAGGCCGCATAGATTACCTCATGCGCATAAAGAAACTGTTGAGAAGCATATCCAAGAACTGTTGGCAAACAACATTATTGAAAAATGCGACTCACAGTTTAACGCACCTCTGTTAATGGTACCCAAAAAAGCAGATGCGTCGGGGAACAAACAATTTCGCATTGTAATCGATTATCGTAAACTTAATGAGCAGACGACAAGTGATGTTTATCCTTTGCCCCTCGTACATGACATACTAGACCAATTTAGTGGTGCAAAATATTCTTCTACGATTGATTTAGCACGTGTTCTTCACCAGGTCCCTATACTTCCCGAAAATAAAGAACAAACAGCATTAAATGAAAATTTTAAACATATTTATAATGACACTACAATTAAGATTAATGATCCAGATTCAATAAATAATATAATTTCTGAATTTCATATTAATCCTACAGCAGGACATTTAGGAGTCTCTAAGACAATTAGAAGACTAAAATTATATTTTAACTTCCCAGGTATGATTAGGAAAGTAAAAAATTTTATTAAACACTGCGAGTCGTGTCATAATCATAAAATAAATATAGCGGAAGATTTAGCTATAAATAAATTTACTAGTAATAAACCAAGAGTTAAACTAAATTTTGATAAAAAGGTCAATTCTCTTTTTTCACCTAAAAAGTATACGGTAGTTAATAGGAATAGATTAAAGAGATTTTGTACCAATCAACAAAACCTTGACGTGTTAGATGGATTTTGTCAGGGATGATTGTTTTGTGAAGCAGTGTCAACTCTATACGATGGGATCAGAATCGTTATCGACACTTTGCTTCTCTTTTTGTTTTTTTCCAGAATAGTAACTCGTATATTTTGTTTTTATACGTGTCCTTTTTTTTGGAAGGGGGTGTTGTGATAGTACGATATCGTCCAATCTTCCTTTTTCTTCTTCTTGGAAAGAAATACATATGTTTTGTTTAATATGCGTTCCTTTTCTATGGATGAAGGGTGTTCTAAGTACGCATAAGTCGTACTTATCCTTTTTATTTTTAATAATAAATGTTTATTATTATATTATATTATAACTAAAGTTAACAGTTTTAGTATTAGGATTGGAACAAATAATTGTTTAAATTTAGCGCTTGTAAACATTGACTCTGGTTTGTGGATATTTTATATTGTTTCAATTTTTGGCAACACTGATCTAGTATTGTATGATGTAAAGTTAACAAACAAATTGTTAATATACCGATTGGTACTCGAGTCAAAACGCCAGTCTCATCCTGAGTCTCAGTGCGACAACATGATTATCAGTTCTAACTTCGATCGTACAACAACTCTAATTGTAACATCGTGTTTTTGCTGTAATCACATTTTTGCTATTAATCAATTTATAACACGAGAAATATACATTTTGTTTTATATTTGGCATCTTTATTAGTTTAATAAAAAAATTTTGTAATTAAGTATTCAAATATTATAATACAACTAATAAATGATATATTTTAATAAAAGTGTTTAAATTATTAGTATTTTTAAAAAGATACTAATTGTTCCAACAAGGTACGTGTAACAAGGTTATACTTTAGACCGCTCAAGTATTCTCAAATTACAACAATAATCCGTTTAAACAAGAATCCTGTTAATCATCTTAAAGAGAGTTAATTCTTATCTACGTGAGTGATTCAAGAAGGTGGATGATCGTAAACTGAAGAATCTACTTCCAGAAGCTAGCAACACGGCGTGATGTATTAGCAAGCTGAGTAATCTACACATAGAACGAGCATCCGACCTCTTTTTAAAACATTGATGTCAGGTGTAACATCCGCCCTCTAATCTACTCACAACAAATGGTGTCAGATGTGGGTCTTGAAGAGATATTACTACACTTAAATATCCTAGAGGTACGCCCAAATTTTTTTTTCTATATATTCTACACCTGGATGCGAATCAAGTAATCTGGATACCACTACGCCGATCGATTATTGCGAAAAATTGCTGAAAAGTACGACCTAGAACTTCATATCATCTGTATTTCACATAATTTTCTACAAGTATCGGCGAATGCAAAAACTACAGCCCGTCGAACCTGGAAAAGAAATCTTTTGCCCCCCGCAACTGGATGGATGTTTCTAGAACACTGGAATAATCTAAATCGATGTTAATCGTTTGCAGAGTCCCGCACACAGCTGTGTTATAGATCATAATCACTGATAAGAAAAATCTTTAAGTATAATAGAACAGAATCTTTTTTTGTATATAATTTTACTATAAATTGATAATTATTTTTTTTTGTATAAATAGCAACGTTACTAATGAGGCTATCTTTTTTTTAGTATTATATTCAATACTTTTGAATATTTGCTATAATCCAAGTATTTTTTTAGTACCATCATTATTAACGAGGCTATCAAATTTTTTTAGTATTATATTCAATACTTTTGAATATTTGCTATAACCTAAGTATTTTTTTGTAGCGTCATTGTTTATCATTAAAGCTATTAATTTTTTAGTATTATATTCAATACTTTTGAATATCTGCTATAATCTAAGTATTTTTTGTAGCATCTTTGTCCATCATTGAAGCTATTAATTTTTTTAGTATTATATCCAATACTTTTGAATATTTACTATAATATTTTTTATAATTGTTCCTACAATTATACTAATTGATGTTTAATATTTTTTTAGAACCACATTTTTTTGAACGAGAGGGAATTTTGAAAAGGAGAAGCAAAGAGCTGAATCAGTTAGATAGCAGTCTGTTCAATCGGAGAAACTACTTTCCCTGTTACAACTGCAACGTCTGAGCCTCATCGGAAATTTTCAGTGAGTTACTGTTTTTGCTAACAATTTTTCCTTGTCAGAATCCTATTTTTCGGAGAGTCGTTTATTGGTACAAAATAATCTTTAGTCTGTATATTATATATAACTTTAATTAAGTACTATGGCACCGAACGTTCATTCTCTCACTTTGGTTAAGAATACAATCAACCTAATCAATGAGTTTTAAAAAAATTTAGAAATCCAATCAACATCCTTAACGATCGTTGAATTAAAAATCAAAAACTTAGACAAGGCTTGGGTCAAATATAATGGTATCGTAGAAGCACTGCTTCCAACTCTAAAAAATGAAGAAGCTACGGCTATCGTTAATAAGTCTATGAAAGTCGAAAGTATATACGACGACACCCTTATTTCCTTGTTGAATTATAAGCAAACATTTGAGGATGATACACATATTGTTGAGGACTCAAAAAGTATAGATTCAATAAGAAATTTAAACTTAAGTCCAATGCAACTAACCGTTTTTGATGGAGAATATATTAATTGGCAAAGTTTTATGGAATTGTTCACAAATTTAATTCGTAATAATAGTAAACTATCAAGCATTAAAAAAATGCAGTATTTAAAGTTAAATTTGACAGGAGAACCACTCAAACTCATAAAGAATTATCCATTAACAAACGATAATTATAAAATTGTTTAGAACATCCTTTGTAAACGTTATGACAACAAAGTAGCACTTATTGATACCTGTTTAAACAATTTGATAAACTACAATGTTATACGTTTAGAGTCAGAAATTAATATCAAAAAATTTCTAGACGAAATTAATGAATCGATTAGAGCTTTAACCGAGTTGGGAATATATTCTAATCATTCAGATTTTATGGTAATACATATTTTAAAGACCAAATTAGATTTTAATTCATCAAAGGAATGGGAAAACAGAAATACTTCTGAATTACCAACCCTAAATGAATTTACGGAGTTTCTTGACAGACGGTGGCGCACTCTAGAAAGAAGAAGACATGTTAGATTTAAAACAGATCCAAGTCATTCTATTTCTAGTAGTGAACCAGTCTCAAGTGAACAATTTGCTAACGAAGTCGAAACAAAATTTAAAACTTTTTTTTGTAACCATTGTAAAAAAAATGGTCATATTGAGAAATATTGTTTTATTAAGAAGGAAAATGCGGATACGGTAAATCCTGTCGCGCAAATTAATATTTGTAGGAGAGCTACGGTATTTTCAAAACCTTCTGTTTATTGTAAAAGATCAAGACATCTTGAATCTAATTGTTCTCAAGCATCTTTTACTAAAAATACAAAACAAAATTCAAATAATGAATTATGTTTTTTTTATAATCACCATTTACGTAAATTTAATAGTTTAAATAAAAATATTGAGATTAAAGAAATACCAGATACTATCCAATTGAAAATAGTAGCAGCCAAAGCAAAGCCTGTATCATTTTTATTGGATACTGGTTCTCAAATTTCTTTAATTAAACAAAACATTTTAAATAATAATATCAAAGTATTTTGTTAAAGGGAATTTCTGAAGGCACGCCTTATACTTTAGGTTTACTGAAAACTTCTATAATTCTAGATAGTAATAAGTCGAAACAAACTCTACAGGTTGTGTCAAAAGATTTCCCCATTTAGCATGATGGAATTATAGGATTAGATATTTTACGTAAATTTAAAGCAGTAATTAATTTGGAAACGAACAGTGTACAATTCTCACAACGTGGCAAGATATTTGAATTACCAATAATAAACATAAACAGTATTATCGTACCAGCACGTACTAGGAAATTAATTCTTATGTCGGGTTCTACGGTAGGAGTTTGTGTAGCCAAGGAATTGCTACCTGAAGTTTTTTTAGCCAACGCATTAATTAAACCTGTCAATAATATTTTTTATATATCTATAACTAATTCCTCAGCAAAAGATGTAATTCTTGACCATTTTAAACCAGATATTATTCCAATTTATAAATTTAAATAATTTATTTAATAATATAGATTTTTCAAATGTTACTTCAAAATACTTAACAGATTTAATGGAAATCTGTAATAATTTTAATAATATATTTTTTTTACCAGGAGATAATTTATCTTGTGCGAGTGCACTGAGTGACTCACCTAACCCTGTAAACAATAAGCCGCATAGATTACCTCATGCGCATAAAGAAATTGTTGAGAAGCATATCCAAGAACTGTTGGCAAACAACATTATTGCGACTCACAGTTTAACGCACCTCTGTTGATGGTACCCAAAAAAGCAGATGCGTCGGGGAACAAACAATTTCGCGTTGTAATCGATTATCGTAAACTTAATGAGCAGACGACAAGTGATGTTTATCCTTTGCCCCTCGTACATGACATATTAAACCAATTTAGTGGTGCAAAATATTCTTCTACGATTGATTTAGCACGTGTTTTTCACCAGGTCCCTATACTTCCCGAAAATAAAGAACAAACAGCATTAAATGAAAATTTTAAACATATTTATAATGACACTACAATTAAGATTAATGATCCAGATTCAATAAATAATATAATTTCTGAATTTCATATTAATCCTACAGCAGGACATTTAGGAGTCTCTAAGACAATTAGAAGACTAAAATTATATTTTAACTTCCCAGGTATGATTAGGAAAGTAAAAAATTTTATTAAACACTGCGAGTCGTGTCATAATCATAAAATAAATATAGCGGAAGATTTAGCTATAAATAAATTTACTAGTAATAAACCAAGAGTTAAACTAAATTTTGATAAAAAGGTCAATTCTCTTTTTTCACCTAAAAAGTATACGGTAGTTAATAGGAATAGATTAAAGAGATTTTGTACCAATCAACAAAACCTTGACGTGTTAGATGGATTTTGTCAGGGATGATTGTTTTGTGAAGCAGTGTCAACTCTATACGATGGGATCAGAATCGTTATCGACACTTTGCTTCTTTTTTTGTTTTTTTCCAGAATAGTAACTCGTATATTTTGTTTTTATACGTGTCCTTTTTTTTGGAAGGGGGTGTTGTGATAGTACGATATCGTCCTATCTTCCTTTTTCTTTTTCTTGGAAAGAAACACATATGTTTTGTTTAATATGCGTTCCTCTTCTAGGGATGAAGGGTGTAGTAAGTACGCATAAGTCGTACTTCTCCTTTTTATTTTTAATAATAAATGTTAATTATTATATTTTATTATAACTAAAGTTAACAGTTTTAGTATTAAGATTGTAACAAATGATTGTTTAAATTTAGCGCTTGTAAACATTGACTCTGGTTTGTGGATATTTTATATTGTTTCAATTTTTGGCAACACTGATCTAGTATTGTATGATGTAAAGTTAACAAACAAATTGTTAATATACCGATTGGTACTCGAGTCAAAACGCCAGTCTCATCCTGAGTCTCAGTGCGACAACATGATTATCAGTTCTAACTTCGATCGTACAACAACTCTAATTGTAACATCGTGTTTTTGCTGTAATCACATTTTTGCTATTAATCAATTTATAACACGAGAAATATACATTTTGTTTTATATTTGGCATCTTTATTAGTTTAATAAAATACTATTGTAATTAAGTATTCAGATATTATAATACAACTAATAAATGATATATTTTAATAAAAGTGTTTAAATTATTAGTATTTTTAAAAAGATACTAATTGTTCCAACAAGGTACTTGTAACAAGGTTATACTTTAGACCGCTCAAGTATTCTCAAATTACAACAATACTTCGTTTAATCAAGAATCCTGTTAATCATCTTAAAGAGAGTGAATTCTTATCCACGTGAGTGATTCAAAAAGGTGGATGATCGTCAACAGAAGAATCTACTTCCAGAAGCTAGTAACACGGCGTGATGTATTAGCAAGCTGAGTAATATCCACTTAGAACGAGCATCCGACCTCTTTTTACAACATTGATGTCAGGTGTAACATCCGCCCTCTAATCTATTGACAACAAATGGTGTCAGATGTGGGTCTTGAAGAGATATTACTACACTTAAATATCTTAGAGGTACGCCCAAATTTTTTTTCTATATATTCTACACCTGGATGCGATTTAAGTAATCTGGATACCACTACGCCGATCGATTATTTCCAAAAATACGACCTAGAACTTCATATCATCTGTATTTCACATAATTTTCTACAAGTATCGGCGAATGCAAAAACTACAGCCCGTCGAACCTGGAAAAAGAAATCTTTTGCCCCCCGTAACTGGATGGATGTTTCTAGAACACTGGAATAATCTAAATCGATGTTGATCGTTTGCAGAGTCCCGCACACAGCTGTGTATAGATCATAATCACTGATAAGAAAAATCTTTAAGTATAACTGAAAGTATTGACTGATCGTTCATGAACAAACAATGGTAACAAACAAATGGTAAGTAAGTAGGCTTAAGTAGAAGTATGTACTTAAGATATTTATAGAAATTCAGTGTGCCTTTGATAATGTCTGGTGGCCAAGTGACCTTCAAAGTTTTAGGCCGGCAAAAACCTCTAGGAACGTCTACTGCGCTATGGAGAACTTTTTTCATTGTCGAACAATAATTTTACAAACCGATTACCGTTCTATAAAATGGCAACTATCAAAAGGTTGTCCTCAGCGACCCGTTATCTGTAACAAACAAATGGTAAGTAAGTAGGCTTAAGTAGAAGTATGAACTTGGGATATTTATAGAAATTCAGTGTGCCTTTGATAATGTCTAGTAGCTAAGTGACCTTCGAAGAATTAGGCCGGCAAAAAACCTCTAGGAACGTTTACTGCGCTATAGAGAACTTTTTTCATTGTCGAACAATAATTTTACAAACCGATTACCGTTCCATGAAAAAGTCAACTTACTTCATAACGCGTACACGCGGTCTTATAAACATAACCTTAAAATTGTAACTTTGTTGTTTGATATAAGACATTAATAAGTGCGATAGACAAAGAAAGTGATAATAATTAGGTTAGTGTTAGTGCTAAAACATCAAGTGGTTAAGAAATTCAAGAAATCTGTAGAGCTATATAAGGCAGACCTCATATAAACACTACAAATATACGAAAGACAAAAGGTTGCCGCCCACTATCAAGTAAGTCGATTAACATTAACTATAAATAATATTAAAACAAAAAAATTAGTTTATATAAATGCGTGTTTTAAATAAAAAAGAGAGTGTATTAATTGTTATAAGTGATTAAGTGAACAATATATGCGGCTTTCTTGGAAATAGTGACTGATCGTTCATGAACAAACAATGGTAACAATCAAATAGTAAGTAAGTATGCTTAAGTAGAAGTATGTACTTGGGATATTTATAGAAATTCAGTGTGCCTTTGATAATGTCTAGTGGCTAAGTGACCTTCGAAGAATTAGGCCGGCTAAAACCTCTAGGAACGTCTACTGCGCTATGGAGAACTTTTCTCATTGTCGAACATTAATTTTACAAACCGATTACCGTTCCATGAAAAAGCCAACTATCTAAAGGTTGTCCTCAGCGATCCGTTATGGGGCCTGAGTTCTGGAACATGGTTATCGAAGAGAACTGTGTTTTTCACTCGAAAGGTTGTGTAAACCTTTGTTTTGCCGATAATAATGTGATCCGTGTTTGTGCAAATAGTAGAGAACAACTAGAAAGCCGTTTTTGACCTGCTATAGATAAAATGTGTAGTTTCTTGAAGCTACGAAACGAATACGGTAACAACGAATGATAAACTTGTTACACACCTTGCGCGTGTCACAAGGACGGAATGGAGCTTAAACTCGGCAACAATGCCGACACTATACAACGGGGCATTTATGCCAATGGTTGTGTATTGTTCTCCGGCATGGTATCACAAGGTCAATCTTGCGAATCCTCCATGCAAAGAACTGCGTTTTTGACGATGACGCGTTGTTGCAGAACTGTATCTATAGAAGTGGTGCAGGTAATATTAGGGACAATTCCTTTAGATTTAAAAATCACTCATTCACTCACTTCAGTACAAATTACGCTAGAACTAAAAAAATTAAAATTTTATGATTTAAAGGTAATGCGACAAACTTCGAGGATTTAAAGTTAATGCGGCTATCGGATAAATGTCTGGAGACAATACCAAATGTATTGCCAAAGAGATGAATGCATATATGCATAAGCTCTGGCAAGACAGATGGAACCTAATAGAAGAAGGAAGACCTACGTATTGGTTTACAAAGACGTTAATATTGCCTTGCAACACAAGTGGTCCCTATCTACTGTTTTATTGATCGGCTCCTGCTACTTTAAGTGAAAAAAGTGAATAAAAGCGAGAAAATAATTGCGGAAAAAAATTAAATATATTATATGAATACTTTTTCTAACGAAAAGTATTTAAGTTTATTTTATATTTGTGTTAATTTACCCTAAAATCAGTGTCTTTACAAATGTTTGACAATTGGAAACCAGTGTTAAAAACGAATTTTTCATTACGCGTACACGCGGTCTTATAAACATAACCTTAAAATTACAACTTTGTTGTTTGATATAAGACATTAATAAGTGCAATAGACAAAAAAAGTGATGATAATTAGGTTAGTGTTAGTGCTAAAACATCAAGTGGTTAAGAAATTTAAAAAAACTGTAGAGCTATATAAGGAAGACCTCATATAAACACTACAAATATACGAAAGACAAAAGGTTGCCGCTCACTATCAAGTAAGTCGATTAACATTAACTATAAATAATATTAAAACATAAAAATTAGTTTATATAAATGCGTGTTTCAAATAATAAGGAGAGTGTATTAATTGTTATAAGTGATTAAGTGAACAATATATGCGGTTTTCTTGGAAATAGTGACTGATCGTTCTTGAACAAACAATGGTAACAAACAAATGGTAAGTAAGTAGGCTTAAGTAGAAGTATGTACTTGGGATATTTATAGAAATTCAGTGTGCCTTTGATAATGTCTGGTGGCCAAGTGACCTTCGAAGTATTAGGCCGGCAAAAAGCTTTAGGAACGTCTACTGCGCTATGGAGAACTATTTTCATTGACGAAAATTAATTTTACAAACCGATTACTGTTCTATGAAAAGGCAACTATCTAGAGGTTGTCCTCAGCGATCCGTAATGTGGGATGAGCTCTAGAACATGGTATTCGACAAAAACTGTGTTTCTTACTCGAAAGGTTGTGTAAACGTATGTTTTGCCGATGATAATGTGATCCTTGTTTGTGCAAATTGTAGAGAACAACTGGATAGCCGTTCTACACCTGCTGTAGAAAAAATGTGTAGTTTCTTGAAGGTACGAAGCTACGAAACGAATACGGTAACAACGAATGATAAACTTGTAACACACCTTGCGCGTGTCACAAGGACGGAATGGAGCTTAAACTCGGCAACTATGCCGACACTATACAACGGAGCATTTTTGCCAATGGTTGTGTATCGTGCATCGGCATTGTATTACAGGATCAATATTGCGGATCCTCCATGCAAACAACTATGTTATTGACAATGACGCTTTGTTGCAGAACTGTATCTTTAGAAGTGGTGCAGGTGATATCCAAGACAATTCCTTTAGATTTAAAAATCACTCATGCACTCACTCAAGTACAAATTACGCTAGAACTAAAAAAATCAAATTTTTATGATTAAAAGTTAATGCGACAAATTTCGAGGATTTAAAGTTAATGCGGCTGTCGGATAAAAGTCTGGAAACAATACCAAATGTATTGCCAAAGAGATGAATGCATATATGCATAATCTCTGGCAAGACAGATGGGACCTAATAGAAGAAGGAAGACCTACGTATTAGTTTACAAAGACGTAAATATTGCCTTGCAACACAAGTGGTTCCTACCTACTGTGTGTGTAATCGGCTTCTGCTACTTTAGGTAAAAAAAGTGATTAAAAGAGAGAAATTAATTACGGAAAAAAATTAAATATATTATATGAATACTTTTTCTAACGAAAAGTATTTGAGTTTATTTTAAATTTGTGTTAATTTAACCTAGAATCAGTGTTTTTACAAAAGTTTGACAGTTGAAAACCAGTGTTAAAAACGAATTTTCTATAACGCGTACACGCGGTCTTATATACATAACCTCAAAATTGTAACTTTGCTGTTTGATATAAGACATTAATAAGTGCGATAGACAAATAAAGTGATAATAATTAGGTTAGTGTTAGTGCTAAAACATCAAGTGGTTAAGAAATTCAAGAAATCTGTAAAGCTATATAAGGAAGACCTTAAATAAACACTACAAATATACGAAAGACAAAAGGTTGCCGCCCACTATCAAGTAAGTCGATTAACATTACCTATAAATAATATTAAAACATAAAAATTAGTTAATATAAATGCGTGTTTCAATTAATAAAGAGAGTGTATTAATTGTTATAAGTGATTAAGTGAACAATATATGCGGTTTTCTTGGAAATAGTGACTGATCGTTCATGAACAAACAATGGTAACAAACAAATGGTAAGTAAGTAGGCTTAAGTAAAAGTATGTACTTGGGATATTTATAAAAATTCAGTGTGCCTTTGATAATGTCTGGAGGCCAAGTGATCTTCAAAGAATTAGGACGGCAAAAACCTCAAGGAACGTCTACTGCGCTATAATGAACTTTTTTCATTGTCGAACATTAATTTTACAAACCGATAACCGTTCCATGAAAAGGCAACTATCTAAAGGTTGTCCTCAGCGATCCGTAATGGGACCTGAACATGATATTCGACGAGAACTGTGCTTTTCACTCGAAAGGTTGTGTAAACGTATGTTTTGCCGATGATAATGTGATTTTTGTTTGTGCAAATAGTAGAGAACAACTAGAAAGCCGTTCTCGGCCTGCTATAGATAAAATGTGTAGTTTCTAGAAGCTACGAAGCTACGAAACGAATACGGTAACAACAAATGATAAACTTGTAACACACCTTGCGCGTGTCACAAGGACGGAATGGAGCTTAAACTCGGCAACTATGCTGACACTATACAACGGGGCATTTATGCCAATGGTTGTGTATTGTGCTTCGGCATGGTATCACAAGATCAATCTTGCGGATCCTCCATGCAAAGAACTGTGTTATTGACGATGACGCGTTGTTGCAGAACTGTATCTATAGAAGTAGTGCAAGTAATATCATGGACAATTTCTTTAGATTTAAGAATGACTCATGCACTCACTCAAGTACAAATTACGCTAGAACTAAAAAAATCAAATTTTTATGATTAAAAGGTAATGCGACAAATTTCGAGGATTTAAAGTTAATGCGGCTGTCGGATAAATGTCTGGAGACGATACCAAATGTATTGCCAAAGAGATGAATGCATATATGCATAAGCTCTGGAAAGACAGATAAAACCTAATAGAAGAAGAAAGACCTACGTATTAGTTTACAAAGACGTTAATATTGCCTTGCAACACAAGTGGTCCTTATATACTGTGTGTGTGATCGGCTCCTGCTACTTTAGGTGAAAACAGTGATTAAAAGTGAGAAATGAATTATGGAAAAAAATTAAATATATTATATGAATACTTTTTCTAACGAAAAGTATTAGAGTTTATTTTAAATTTGTGTTAATTTACCCTAGAATCAGTGTTTTTACAAAAAGTTTTACAGTTGGAAACCAGTGTTAAAATCGAATTTTCCATAACGCGTACACGCGGTCTTATATACATAACCTCAAAATTGTAACTTTTCTGTTTGATATAAGACATTAATAAGTGCGATAGACAAAGAAAGTGATAATAATTAGTTTAGTGTTAGTGCTAAAACATTAAGTGGTTAAGAAATTCAAGAAATCTGTAAAGCTATATAAGGAAGACCTTAAATAAACACTACAAATATACGAAAGACAAAAGGTTGCCGCCCACTATCAAGTAAGTCGATTAACATTAACAATAAATAATATTAAAACATAAAAATTAGTTTATATAAATGCGTGTTTCAAATAATAAAGAGAGTGTATTAATTGTTATAAGTGATTAGGTGAACAATATATGCGGTTTTCTTGGAAATAGTGACTGATCGTTCATGAACAATTAATGGTAACAAACAAATAGTAAGTAAGTAGGCTTAAGTAGAAGTATGTACTTGGGATATTTATAGAAATTCAGTGTGCCTTTGATAATGTCTGGAGGCCAAGTGATCTTCGAAGAATTAGGACGGCAAAACCCTTAAGGAACGTCTACTGCGCTATAATGAACTTTTTTCATTGTCGAACATTAATTTTACAAACCGATAACCGTTCCATGAAAAGGCAACTATCAAAAGGTTGTCCTCAGCGATCCGTAATGGGACCTGAACATGATATTCGACGAGAACTGTGTTTTTTACTCGAAAGGTTGTGTAAACGTATGTTTTGCCGATGATAATGTGATTTTTGTTTGTGCAAATAGTAGAGAATAACTAGAAAGCCGTTCTAGGCCTGCTATAAATAAAATGTGTAGTTTCTAGAAGCTACGAAGCTACGAAACGAATACGGTAACAACAAATGATAAACTTGTAACACACCTTGCGCGGGTCACAAGGACGGAATGGAGCCTTAACTCGGCAACTATGCTGACACTATACAACGGGTCATTTATGCCAATGGTTGTGTATTGTGCTTCGGCATGGTATCACAGGATCAATCTTGCGGATCCTCCATGCAAAGAACTGTGTTATTGACGATGACGCGTTGTTGTAGAACTTTATCTATAGAAGTGGTGCAAGTAATATCGGGGACAATTACTTTAGATTTAAAAATGACTCATGCTCTCACTCAAGTACAAATTACGCTAGAACTAAAAAAATCAAATTTATATGATTAAAAGATATTGCGACAAATTTCAAGGATTTAAAGTTAATGCGGCTGTCGGATAAAAGTCTGGAGACGATACCAAATGTATTTCCAAAGAGATGAATGCATATATGCATAAGCTCTGGCAAGACAGATGGGACCTAATAGAAGAAGGAAGACCAACGTATTTGTTTACAAAGACGTTATTTTTGCAAGTTGAAAACCAATGTTAAAAACGAATTTTTCATTACGCGTACACGCGGTCTTATAAACATAACCTTAAAATTGTAACTTTTTTGTTTGATATAAGACATTAATAAGTGCAATAGAAAAAGAAAGTGATAATAATTAGGTTAGTGTTAGTGCTAAAACATCAAGTGGTCAAGACATTCAAGAAATCTGTAGAGCTATATAAGAAAGACCTTATATAAACACTACAAATATACGAAAGACAAAAGGTTGCCGCCCACTATCAAGTAAGTCGATTAACATTAACTATAAATAATATTAAAACATGAAAATTAGTTTATATAAATGCGTGTTTCAAATAATAAAGAGAGTGTATTAATTGTTATAAGTGATTAAGTGAACAATATATGCGGTTTTCTTGGAAATAGTGACTGATCGTTCATGAACAAACAATGGTAACAAACAATTGCTAAATAAGTAGGCTTAAGTAGAAGTATGTACTTGGGATATTTATAGAAATTTAGTGTGCCTTTGATAATGTCTAGTGGCTAACTGACTTTTAAAGAATTAGGCTAACAAAAACCTCTAGGAATGTCTACTGCGCTATGGAGAACTTTTTTTATTGTCGAACAATAATTTTACAAACCGATTACCGTTCCATGAAAAAGCCAACTATCTAAAGGTGGTCTTCAGCGATCCGTAATGGGGCCTGAGCTTTGGAACATGGTATTCGACGAAAACTGTGTTTCTCAGTCGAAAGGTTGTGTAAACGTATGTTTTGCCTATGATAATGTGATCCTTGTTTGTGCAAATAGTAGAGAACAACTAGAAAGCCGTTCTCGACCTGCTATAGATAAAATGAGTAGTTTCTTAAAGCTACGAAACGAATACGATAACAACGAACGATAAACTTGTAAGACACCTTGCGCGTGTCACAAGGACAAAATGGAGCTTAAACTCGGCAACTATGCCGACACTATACAACAGGGCATTTATGCCAATGGTTTTGTATTGTGCATCGGCATGGTATCACAGGATCAATCTTGCGGATCCTCCATGCAAAGAACTGTGTTATTGACGATGACGCGTTGTTGCAGAACTGTATCTATAGAAGTAGTGCAAGTAATTTCGGGGACAATTCCTTTAGATTTAAGACAGACTCATGCACTCACTCAAGTACAAATTACGCTAGAACTAAAAAAATCAAATTTTTATGATTAAAAGGTAATGCGACAAATTTCGAGGATTTAAAGTTAATGCGGCTGTCGGATAAATGTCTGGAGACGATACCAAATGTATTGCCAAAGAGATGAATGCATATATGCATAAGCTCTGGAAAGACAGATAAAATTTAATAGAAGAAGAAAGACCTACGTATTAGTTTACAAAGACGTTAATATTGCCTTGCAACACAAGTGGTCCTTATATACTGTGTGTGTGATCGGCTCCTGCTACTTTAGGTGAAAACAGTGATTAAAAGTGAGAAATGAATTACGGAAAAAAATTAAATATATTATATGAATACTTTTTCTAACGAAAAGTATTTGAGTTTATTTTAAATTTGTGTTAATTTACCCTAGAATCAGTGTTTTTACAAAAAGTTTTACAGTTGGAAACCAGTGTTAAAATCGAATTTTTCATAACGCGTACACGCGGTCTTATAAACATAACCTCAAAATAGTAACTTTGTTGTTTGATTTAAGACATTAATAAGTGCGATAGACAAAGAAAGTGATAATAATTAGGTTAGTGTTAGTGCTAAAACATCAAGTGGTTAAGAAATTCAAAAAATCTGTAGAGCTATATAAGGCAGACCTTATATAAACACTACAAATATACGAAAGACAAAAGGTTGCCGCCCACTATCAAGTAAGTCGATTAACATTAACTATAAATAATACTAAAACAAAAAAATTAGTGTATATAAATGCATGTTTTAAATAAAAAAGAGAGTGTATTAATTGTTATAAGTGATTAAGTAAACAATATATGCGGTTTTCTTGGAAATTGTGACTGATCGTTCATGAACAAACAATGGTAACAAACAAATGGTAAGTAAGTAGGCCTAAGTAGAAGTATGTACTTGGGATATTTATAGAAATTCAGTGTGCCTTTGATAATGTCTAGTGGCTAAGTGACCTTCGAAGAATGAGGCCGGCAAAACCCTTAAGGAACGTCTACTGCGCTATGGAGAACTTCTCTTATTGTCGAACATTAATTTTAAAAACCGATTACCGTTCCATGAAAAAGCCAACTATCTAAAGGTTGTCCTCAGCGATCCGTTATGGGGCCTGAGTTCTGGAACATGGTATTCGAAAAGAACTGTGTTTTTCACTCGAAAGGTTGTGTAAACCTTTGTTTTGCCGATAATAATGTAATCCTTGTTTGTGCAAATAGTAGAGAACAACTAGAAAGCCGTTTTTGACCTGCTATAGATAAAATGTGTTGTTTCTTGAAGCTACGAAACGAATACGGTAACAACGAATGATAAACTTGTAACACACCTTGCGCGTGTCACAAGGACGGAATGGAGCTTAAACTCGGCAACTATGCCGACACTATACAATGGCATTTATGCTAATGGTTGTGTATTGTGCTCCGGCATGGTATTACAAGATCAATCTTGCGGATCCTCCATGCAAAGAACTGTGTTTTTGACGATGACGCGTTGTTGCAAAACTGTATCTATAGAAGTGGTGCAGGTAATATCAGGGACAATTCCTTTAGATTTAAAAATCACTCATTCACTCGCTTCAGTACAAATTACGCTAGAACTGAAAAACTTAAAATTTTATGATTTAAAGGTAATGCGACAAACTTCGAGGATTTAAAGTTAATGCGGCTATCGGATAAAAGTCTGGGAACAATACCAAATATATTGCCAAAGAGATGAATGCATATATGCTTAAGCTCTGGCCAGACAGATGGGACCTAATAGAAAAAGGAAGACTTACGTATTGGTTTACAATGACGTTAATATTGCCTTGCAACACAAGTGGTCCCTATCTACTGTTTTATTGATCGGCTCCTGCTACTTTAGGTAAAAAAAGTGATTAAAAGTGAGAAATGAAATACGGAAAAAAATTAAATATATTATATGAATACTTTTTCTAACGAAAAGTATTTAAGTTTATTTTATATTTGTGTTAATTTACCCTAAAATCAGTGTTTTTACAAAAGTTTGACAATTGGAAACCAGTGTTAAAAACGAATTTTTCATTACGCGTACACGCGGTCTTATAAACATAACCTTAAAATTGTAACTTTGTTGTTTGATATAAGACATTAATAAGTGCGATAGACAAAGAAAGTGATAATAATTAGGTTAGTGTTAGTGCTAAAACATCAAGTGTTTTATGCAAAACATCAATAAGGAAGACCTCTTATAAACACTTTAAATATACGAAAGAGAAAAGGTTGCCGCCCGCTATTAAGTAAGTCGATTAACATTAAATATAAATAATATTAAAACATAAAAATTAGTTTATATAAATGCGTGTTTCAAATAATAAAGAGAGTGTATTAATTGTTATAAGTGATTAAGTGAACAATATATGCGGTTTTCTTTGAAATAGTGACTGATCGTTTATGAACAAACAATGGTAACAAACAAATGGTAAGTAAGTAGGCTTAAGTAGAAGTATGTACTTGGGATATTTATAAAAATTCAGTGTGCCTTTTATAATGTCTGGTGGCCAAAAGACCTTCGAAGAATTAGGCCGGCAAAAACCTCTAGGAACGTCTACTGCGCTATGGAGAACTTTTTTCATTGTCGAACATTAATTTTACAAACTGATTACCGTTTCATGAAATGGCAACTATCAAAAGGTTGTCCTCAGCGATCCGTTATAAGGCCTGAGCTCTGGAACATGGTATTCGACGAGAACTGTGTTTCTAACTCGAAAGATTGTGTAAACGTATGTTTTGCCGATGATAATGTAATCCTTGTTTGTGCAAATAGTAGAGAACAAATAGAAATCCGTTCTCGACCTGCTATAGATAATATGTGTAGTTTCTTGAAGCTACGAAGCTACGAAACGAATACGGTAACAACGAATGATAAACTTGTAACACACCTTGCGCGTGTCACAAGGACAAAATAGAGCTTAAACTCGGCAACTATGCTTATACTATACAACAAGGCATTTATGCCAATGGTTGTGTATTGTGCATCGGCATGGTATCACAGGATCAATCTTGCGGATCCTCCATGCAAAGAACTATGTTATTGACGATGACGCGTTGTTGCAGAACTGTATCTGTAGAAGTGGTGCAGGTGATACCAGGAACAATTCCTTTAGATTTAAAAATCACTCATGAACTCATTAAAGTACAAATTACGCTAGAACTGAAAAAAACAAATTTTTATGATTAAAAGTTAATGCGACAAATTTCGAGGATTTAAAGTTATTGCGGCTGTCGGATAAAAGTCTGAAGACAATACCAAATGTATTGCCAAAGAGATAGATGCATATATGCGTAATCTCTGGCAAGACAGATGGGACCTAATAGAAGAAGGAAAACCTACGTATTAGTTTACAAAGACGTTAATATTGCCTTGCAACACAAGTGGTTCCTACCTACTGTGTGTGTGATCAGCTCCTGCTACTTTAGGTGAAAAAAGTGATTAAAAGAGAGAAATTAATTACGGAAAAAAATTAAATATATTATATGAATACTTTTTCTAACGAAAAGTATTTAAGTTTATTTTAAATTTGTGTTAATTCAACCTAGAATCAGTGTTTTTACAAAAGTTTGACAGTTGAAAACCAGTGTTAAAAACGAATTTTCCATAACGCGTACACGCGGTCTTATATACATAACCTCAAAATTGTAACTTTGCTGTTTGATATAAGACATTAATAAGTGCGAAAGACAAAGAAAGTGATAATAATTAGGTTAGTGTTAGTGCTAAAACATCAAGTGGTTAAGAAATTCAAGAAATCTGTAAAGCTATATAAGGAAGACCTTAAATAAACACTACAAATATACGAAAGACAAAAGGTTGCCGCCCACTATCAAGTAAGTCGATTAACATTAACAATAAATAATATTAAAACATAAAAATTAGTTTATATAAATGCGTGTTTCAAATAATAAAGAGAGTGTATTAATTGTTATAAGTGATTAGGTAAACAATAGGTAAATTAGGTAAGAAATTCAAGAAATCTGTAGAGCTATATAAGGAAGACCTCATATAAACACTACAAATATACGAAAGACAAAAGGTTGCCGCCCACTATCAAGTAAGTCGATTAACATTAACTATAAATAATATTAAAACAAAAAAAATAGTTTATATAAATGCGTGTTTTAAATAAAAAAGAGAGTGTATTAATTGTTATAAGTGATTAAGTGAACAATATATGCGGTTTTCTTGGAAATAGTGACTGATCGTTCATGAAAAAACAATGGTAACAAACAAATGGTAAGTAAGTAGGCTTAAGTACAAGTATGTAATTGGGATATTTATAGAAATTCAGTGTGCCTTTGATAATGTCTAGTGGCTAAGTGACCTTCGAAGAATTAGGCCGGCAAAAACCTCTAGGAACGTCTACTGCGCTATAATGAACTTTTTTCATTGTCGAACATTAATTTTACAAACCGATAACCGTTCCATGAAAAGGCAACTATCAAAAGGTTGTCCTCAGCGATCCGTAATGGGACCTGAACATGATATTCGACGAGAACTGTGTTTCTCACTCGAAAGGTTGTGTAAACGTATGTTTTGCCGATGATAATGTGATTTTTGTTTGTGCAAATAGTAGAGAATAACTAGAAAGCCGTTCTAGGCCTGCTATAGATAAAATGTGTAGTTTCTAGAAGCTACGAAGCTACGAAACGAATACGGTAACAACAAATGATAAACTTGTAGCACACCTTGCGCGTGTCACAAGGACGGAATGGAGCCTTAACTCGGCAACTATGCTGACACTATACAACGGGGCATTTATGCCAATGGTTGTGTATTGTGCTTCGGCATGGTATCACAGGATCAATCTTGCGGATCCTCCATGCAAAGAACTGTGTTATTGACGATGACGCGTTGTTGCAGAACTGTATCTATAGAAGTGGTGCAAGTAATATCAGGGACAATTCCTTTAGATTTAAAAATGACTCATGCTCTCACTCAAGTACAAATTACGCTAGAACTAAAAAAATCAAATTTATATGATTTAAAGTTATTGCGACAAATTTCAAGGATTTAAAGTTAATGCGGCTGTCGGATAAAAGTCTGGAGACGATACAAAAGTTTGACAGTTGGAAACCAATGTTAAAAACGAATATTTCATTACGCGTACACGCTGTCTTATAAACATAACCTCAAAATTGTAACTTTGTTGTTTAATATAAGACATTAATAAGTGCAATAGACAAAGAAAATGATAATAATTAGGTTAGTGTTAGTGCTAAAACATCAAGTGGTTAAGAAATTCAAGAAATCTGTAGAGCTATATAAGGAAGACCTCATATAAACACTACAAATATACGAAAGACAAAAGGTTGCCGCCCATTATCAAGTAAGTCGATTAACATTAACTATAAATAATATTAAAACAAAAGAATTAGTTTATATAAATGCGTGTTTTAAATAATAAAGAGAGTGTATTAATTGTTATAAGTGATTAAGTGAACAATATATGCGGTTTTCTTGGAAATAGTGACTGATCGTTCATAAACAAACAATGGTAACAAACAAATGGTAAGTAAGTAGGCTTAAGTAGAAGTATGTTATTGGGATATTTATAGAAATTCAGTTTGCCTTTGATAATGTCTAGTGGCTAAGTGACCTTCAAAGAATTAGGCCGGCAAAAACCTCTAGGAACGTCTACTGCGCTATGGAGAACTTTTCTCATTGTCGAACATTAATTTTACAAACCGATTACCGTTCCATGAAAAAGCCAACTATCTAAAGGTTGTCCTCAGCGATCCGTTATGGGGCCTGAGCTCTGGAACATGGTATTCGAAGAGAACTGTGTTTCTCACTCGAAAGGTTGTGTAAACCTTTGTTTTGCCGATAATAATGTGATCCGTGTTTGTGCAAACAGTAGAGAACAACTAGAAAGCCGTTTTTGACCTGCTATAGATAAAATGTGTAGTTTCTTGAAGCTACGAAGCTACGAAACGAATACGGTAACAACGAATGATAAACTTATAACACACCTTGCGCGTGTCACAAGGACGGAATGGAGCTTAAACTCGGCAACTATGCCGACACTATACAACGGGGCATTTATGCCAATGGTTGTGTATTGTGCTCCGGCATGGTGTCACAGGATCAATCTTGCGGATATTCCATGCAAAGAACTTTGGTTTTGACGATGACGCGTTGTTGCAGAACTGTATCTATAGAAGTGGTGCAGGTAATATCAGGGACAATTCCTTTAGATTTAAAAATCACTCATGCACTCACTTCAGTACAAATTACGCTAGAACTGAAAAAATTAAAATTTTATGATTTAAAGGTAATGCCACAAACTTCGAGGATTTAAAGTTAATGCGGCTATCGGATAAAAGTCTGGAGACAATACCAAATGTATTGCCAAAAAGATGAATGCATATATGCATATGCTCTGGCAAGACAGATAGGACCTAATAGAAGAAGGAAGACCTACGTATTGGTTTACAAAGACGTTAATATTGCCTTGCAACACAAGTGGTCCCTATCTACTGTTTAATTAATCGGCTCCTGCTACTTTAGGTGAAAAAAGTGAATCAAAGCGAGAAATTAATTGCGGAAAAAAATTAAATATATTATATGAATACTTATTCTAACGAAAAGTATTTAAGTTTATTTTATATTTGTGTTAATTTAAAACATAACCTTAAAATTGCAACTTTGTTGTTTGATATAAGACATTAATAAGTGCAATAGACAAAAAAAGTTATGATAATTAGGTTAGTGTTAGTGCTAAAACATCAAGTGGTTAAGAAATTTGAGAAATCTGTAGAGCTATATAAGGAAGACCTCATATAAACACTACAAATATACGGAAGACAAAAGGTTGCCGCCCACTATCAAGTAAGTCGATTAACATTACCTATAAATAATATTAAAACATAAAAATTAGTTTATATAAATGCGTGTTTGAAATAATAAAGAGAGTGTATTAATTGTTATAAGTGATTAAGTAAACAATATATGCGGTTTTCTTGGAAATAGTGACTGATCGTTCTTGAACAAACAATGGTAACAAACAAATGGTAAGTAAGTAGGCTTAAGTAGTAGTATGTACTTAAGATATTTATAGAAATGCAGTGTGCCTTTGATAATGTCTGGTGGCTAAGTGACCTTCGAGGTATTAGGCCAGCAAAAAGCTTTAGGAACGTCTACTGTGCTATGGAGAACTTTTTTCATTGTCGAAAATTAATTTTACAAACCGATTACCGTTCTATGAAAAGGCAACTATCTAGAGGTTGTCCTCAGCGATCCGTAATGTGGGCTGAGCTCTAGAACATGGTATTCGACAAAAACTGTGTTTCTCACTCGAAAGGTTGTGTTAACGTATGTTTTGCCGATGATAATGTGATCCTTGTTTGTGCAAATAGTAGAGAACAACTGGAAAGCCGTTCTCGACCTGCTATAGATAAAATGTGTAGTTTCTTAAAGCTACGAAGTTACGAAACGAATACGGTAACAACGAATGATAAACTTGTAACACACCTTGCGCGTGTCACAAGGACGGAATGGAGCTTAAACTCGGCAACTATGCCGACACTATACAACGGGGCATTTATGCCAATGGTTGTGTATTGTGCTCTGGCATTGTATCACAGGATCAATCTTGCAAATCCTCCATGCAAAGAACTGTGTTTTTGACGATGACGCGTTGTTGGTAATTTATGTTAATTTACCCTAAAATCAGTGTTTTTACAAAAGTTAGACAGTTGGAAACCTGTGTTAAAAACGAATTTGTCATTACGCGTACACGCGGTTTTATAAACATAACCTCAAAATTGTAACTTTGTTGTTTGATATAAGACATTAATAAGTGCGATAGACAAAGAAAGTGATAATAATTAGGTTAGTGTTAGTGCTAAAACATCAAGTGGTTAAGAAATTCAAGAAATCTGTAGAGCTATATAAGGAAGACCTTATATAAACACTACAAATATGCGAAAGGCAAAAGGTTGCCGCCCACTATCAAGTAAGTCGATTAACAATAACTATAAATATATTAAAACATAAAAATTAGTTTATATAAATGCGTGTTTCAAATAATAAAGAGAGTGTATTAATTGTTATAAGTGATTAAGTGAACAATATATGCGGTTTTCTTGGAAATAGTGACTGATCGTTCATGAACAAACAATGGTAACAAACAAATGGTAAGTAAGTAGGCTTAAGTAGAAGTATGTACTTGGGATATTTATAGAAATTTAGTGTGCCTTAGATAATGTCTGGTGGCCAAGTAACCTTCAAAGAATTTGGCCGGCAAAAACCTCTAGGAACGTTTACTGCGCTATGGAGAACTTTTTTCATTGTCGAACATTGATTTTACAAACCGATTACCGTTTCATGGAAAGGCAATTATCTATAGATTGTCCTCAGCGATCCGTAATGGGGCCTGAGCTCTCGAACATGGTATTTGACGAAAACTGTGTTTCTCACTCAAAAGGTTGTGTAAACGTATGTTTTGCCGATGATAATGTGATCCTTGTTTGTGCAAATAGTAGAGAACAACTAGAACGAATGATAAACTTTTAACACACCTTGCACGTGTCGCAAGGACGGAATGGAGCTTAAACTCGGCAACTGTGCCGACACTATACAACAGGGCATTTATGGCAATAGTTGTGTATTGTGCTTCGGCATGGTATCACAGGATTAATCTTGCGGATTGTCCATGCAAAGAACTATATTATTGACGATGACGCGTTGTTGCAGAACTGTATTTATAAAAGTGGTGCAGGTGATATCGGGGACAATTCCTTAAGATTTAAAAATTACTTATGCACTTACTTAGTACAAATTACGCTAGAACTGAAAAAATCAAATTTTTATGATTTAAAGTTAATGCGACAAATTTCGAGGATTTAAAGTTAATGCGGCTGTCAGATAAAGGTCTGGAGACGATACCAAATGTATTGCCAAAGAAATGAATGCATATATGCATAAGCTCTAGCAAGACAGATGGGACCTAATAGAAGAAGGAAGACCTACGTATTGGTTTACAAAGACGTAAATATTGCCTTGCAACACAAGTGATCCCTATCTACTTTGTGTAAGAGCGGCTCCTGCTACTTTAGGTGAAAAAAGTGATTAAAAGTGCACAATAAGTCAGTTGAGAAATACGTACAAGACTACCTCACGTATAAAGCTCCTGGTGGTCCTAAACCCACAACACCTTGGGAAGTAAAGCATTACATTAAGCATCTAAAACCTAGAAAAGCAATGGGCAACGATAATATCTCTGCCACTGCAATGAAGTGCCTACCGAAACGTGCGATCATACTACTGGCCAGATTGCACAATGCCATATACCGATACAATCATTTTCCGAGCTCCTGGAAAACGGCGAAAGTAGTCAGGATCCACAGACCCGGGAAAGCAGCTAGTAATCTGAACAGCTACAGACCGATCAGCCTTCTGACGCATATTAGAAAAATCTTTGAGAGAACTCTACTTGACAGGTTAATAAATCACGCTAACGACAACCAAACTATCAGTGACAATCAATTCGGCTTCAGATCAGATCACTGTACAACAAGACAGCTTATTCGACTAGTGGAGATCATTACGAGAGAGCAAAATGAAAACCGAAAAGCTGGTACAGTGTTTCTGGATCTGGAAAAAGCGTTTGATAAAGTTTTGCACCCTGGGCTAATCTACAAATTAACCCAAACAGGATTGCCAGGTGCATATATCAGGTTGATAAACTCATACCTTCAAGATAGAAGTTACTACTGTTCAGTTGATGGCGCCATATCCACAGAGAAACCAGTTAAATCTGAAGTACCTCAGGGATCAGTTATTGGACCACATCTGTTTAACATATATGTCAACGATCTGCCACCCCCTGGAAGAAACATAGAGATTTTACAATATGCGGACGATACTGCCATTCTGCAAAAATCGAATAGACTACACATAATAAACTCTGCCATAGAATTCTTCTGGGACGATTTTAAAGAATTTTATGACAAGTGGAGGATAAATGTCAACATAGAATAAACAAAAGCAGTTTTGTTTTTAATGAAACGTGGCAAAAATGAAGTTCTGGAAGCAGTACCACTTGGTGACAACCGCATCGAATGGAGTGATGATGCCAAATATCTGGGAGTCACATTGGACAGAAAACTGAATTTCAAGAAGCACACCAGAGAAACAAGGAGACTGACACGAGATCTTGCAAGCAAGTTATATCCGCTGCTCAACAGTCAGGCGAAGCTACAATTGAAAACAAAACTGCTCATCTACAAAAGCTACATCAGACCTGTCATCACGTATGCGGCATTAGCATGGGCATACCACAAACGGACTATGAAGAAACTACAAACACTTCAAAATAAGTTACTACGTACAATGACAGGCTGTCATTATACGACATCCACAAAAGAACTACACGACGAACTAAAAGTGGAGTATGTCAAAGAATTCGTATAGAAAATAAGTAAGAAATTATATGGGAAAACACACGAAGCAGCAAACATCAAAGTGAAACTACTTGGCAAGTACATGAGAAAAAATCCACACTACAAGTATAAAAGACCTATCAATATATACGACACAGACAGAGAATAAAATGAAAAGCGAAAAACCCTTACCAGAAAACCATCACTACCGTCCAGCTATGGGAACAGGGCTACCATAGTTGGACATAAATATAAACTGTAAATGCCCTAGCCGGCTCACGTGAACCATAACGAAAGCCGGTAAAGTCCAGCAGGGATGGAGGAGCTCATCCCCTGTTGGACGTTAAATATAAATTTAAAGACTCCAAACAGAGAAGAAAATCAAGGCGTGATTACATAAAAAAGCGATACGAGTGGTCATTGTTTTAGTACAGGCACCACATACTCTATCTGCGCGCCTGCAGCGCGCAGCTCCCCACAGATGCTCAGTTATTGATTTTCAATGAAGTTTTGTGTTTCATTTTCGGATTTGGATTTGTTTTTTATATTTTGCATATGTATGGCTACCAGACATTCTCTATAATTTGATGAATGACTTTCGTCAGGTGGTGTGTTAGTCGACTTTATGCAATACTTAGTTAAGTGTTTACTTACACATTGAACACATTGTTCTTCTCTGGACCATTACTTCTATCTATATCTGTATGATTACCACCTCTTACATTGTGCGACAAGGTTAGTTTTGTGTGGTTGTTGAATTTCGACTCTAAACCCAAGTATATCAATAATTTTTAAAATCTTATTAATATCTTCATCATTATTAAATTATAACATAAACATATTTATTGGCTCTTTTGTTTTTTATTTTAACTCATTGACTAACTTCTACTGCGAAGTTCTTTCACAATTATTTTTGGTGTTCAGAAACGATGCAATTTGTAAGCATCTCTAAATCAATGTATATTCTTTATCTAGTCGTATATTTTTTATTTCTTTCTGACAGTACTTATTCTCACATTTATTATAATTCTAATTTCTTTGCTGTAGTACAAATTATAATCAAATACGTACTAGCATCCGCCAAAGAATAACGAAAATACTTTGATACGTTAGAGCTATTCGCTATTAAAACATCTCAACTAAATTCCATATTTAGTATTTATACAATACTATTATCTGCAATAATCGGTTCCTAAGGTTAAATCAGCTATAATAAGACAAAATACCTTTTTCTCCGTTATTATTTATTTAATTGTTTGTAAAGTGCAGTTTATTATGGCTAATAATCATATTAATAAAGAAAAATTTTATTCTCCTTGTGTTAAATTCTGCTATGTAAAATCTGTTTAGTGTAAAAATACTGAATTGAAGTATTATTTGGCCAAAATTCTCTATTGGTCTAATCGAGCCAAATATTGGAATTCTAAACTGCTTGAAAAATGATTGGGATAGGAAATCTTTTAATTAATTGTATCTTTTAATATTTATTAACAGCACGAAAGTCAAATGAAAACTGAAACAATTATGATCTTTCAAAATACGAGTATAACTTATAATAAGATATTAAAAACAAATGTAAACCCCTTTTGACATATACTATCACCATGTATATTATGTGCAATGAAAGAATAAAAAAAAAGATCGTAAATACCCTGCATAATAAAATAATATTTATGAGAAAACATTGTTATTTAACTATCAACAGTTAACGAAAGAAAAACTTAAATGTATAGTGTAGGTACCCTACAAATATTTTATCTTATCATAGTTATATCGAATATGTTTTGGACTTGTGATAAGATACAGATAGAAAGTATATTTCGTTACGTTTAGGAAAAGATATTTCGAATTTTAAAGATTAACCACATAAATGAGGTATGATGAAGTATGTCGAGGGCTAGATAAAATTACATCCGAACATATTTATTTTGTAATTTGCTGCCGCGTATCGCTATCTGAAATACCTTTGTGATGGAGATGTTAGTAATTACTACATCTCTTAATGAGAGATGAGTAAAGCTCCCAAAAAATTTATTAAAAAAATTAATTTTATTGGCTTTGCCGTTTGAGAAAGTTTAGTGTTTTGCGTTACATCCTTTTTGGGATCTCAATGGGATACCTTTATTCAAAAAAAATTCTAATCGGCCACTACTTGTATGACTACATCATTTGAGAAGAGGCGTGAAGCAAAGTAGGCGTGAAGTAATGCATTTTAAACTTTAGTCACAATTTCCGATTAGAAACACCTTAAAAAAAGTCGAGCTATATTTTTATTATCCGTAAGTCATCCTACATCGCCCAAATGTCGATTCAGATACTAGGTCGTATCTGAAAATGTCGTATTCGAATTTTATATGCTTTGGATCCATATTGTTTGTGAAGTAACGACGATATACTATTATATGTTTTAATTCAAGAGTGTTAAAAATATTATATTTCAAGTTTATTTAATACATATGTACGTATATGTGATTATATGTGTAGTACGTTACGTACTACTGATGTAGTATGTAGTATATAACAAATATAACAAAGTATAAGCTAAATCTAATAATAGAAAGGTAATAAACTATAAAACCGATCACCGTTTTTATTTTAAAAATAATTCATATAGAATGTTAGTATAAAATACCTTTATAACCTAATTTATATACATGTTCAGGTGTAGTTGTATTTCTTGAATTGAATAAAGAATTAAAATAAAAATTAAATCCTAAACAATTTTAAGTTTAGTTTAGGTTTGCTAAATTTACGAATGCACTGTAAATAAAGAAATTAATGTAGAAGAATGTAATCATTAACGGCAAATTGAAAGGGCTATGAAGGCTCAATATAGATATATTAATAAACAGGGGCGGCCTTAGCCATTGCGAGGCACCGGGCGTCCGATCTTTGCGAAGCCCCGGGCGGCAGAACTTTGCGAGGCCCCAGGTAGCAGTACTTTACGAGGCCCCGGGCGGCAAAATTTTTCGAAGCGTCAGGGTGGCAGATCTTTGCGAGGCTCTTGTTATTTGCTTCATTTATGTAAATTGAAAGTAAGTATTTTTGATGATGATTGACGAGAAATGCAAAATCTATAAATAAATAAATGTAGAGTTTTAAAATTTTATGTTGGAAGATTTATGAAAGTTAACAATCACAAAGGCGACATATTTTAATAATGAAAAACTAAGGTACATGAAATTCTTAAAAAAAAAACGCAGTGATTCTAGTAGAGTTTCCAGAGCACGAGGCGCGACATTCAAATACATACATAATAATTAATATTTCTACTTAAGTTGTTCCGCGAGGGTGCGAGGCCCCTCGCACTATGTATCAGGTAATACATAGTGCAAATACATTAATTAGTGGTAACAGTTATCTTTATGTGAAACTGATACAACGTCGTACATATAAAGTAGCTGTTACTGGAATCAATGTCCCTGAATTAACTGTATATTAGTAAGTAGCGATATTTTAAAATAAATTTAAAATTTAAAGTTTACTTATTAACTATTTAGGTAGTAAGTTGATATACTCGTATTTGTATAATTAAAAATTGGTTGATAGAAATATTATGTTAGCGTAAAGAATTCGGCATTTAAATATTTTTTTTGATGTGCTGTATTGTGATTTTATTAAAATACGAAATTCTTACATCAAACTTTAAAAACTTTCACAAAAATTAAAAACAATAATTTTGAACCAAGTTGTCAACTGGATTGTAGAACCCTCTTTAAAAGAAATGTCAGTTGGTGGACGTCATTATTTCTTACTGATTTATCTTAAAGCAAAAAAGCTTAAAAACTTTTATTAAATTTTGTGCCTGATTTCTCGCTCTTTCACGCTCAAAGGCTTTATTTTAAAATTTCGCAAAATGGCGGTCGCTTCAATTTTTTTAATGAGTTGTGAGCGAAAAATCGCTCGTTAATTCTTAAAAAAATAGAAGTTTTATTTAAAATAAAAATTCTTTGATCAAAGTATTTAAAGCTTAAAACATGCTGAATAAATTTCATCTATATAAATCCAAGAAGTTTTTAAATATAGTGGCCGCCGCATCTAAAACCGAAGTTTTGTAAAAAACGCTTGCATTGTTTTTGATAAATTCAAGGAGAAAGACATTTCGATTTTTTTTAAATCTTGAAGCAAGTATCCTAAATAAGTAATGTTAAAAATGTAAATTATAGCTATTTAATTTTTGTATATGCATCAAGTCGCCACATTGTTTAGTATTTGAGTGAGACAAACATTCATGTATCATGACTTGTAAGTGTCTGTGTAAATACAGTTTTTTAAATAACAACAATTTAGTGCGTTAAGGTTGCAAAAAAGTATTTGTTAATAATTCTTTTGTTTATCTTTTATCATAATTTTAACTAGAATTTTTTAAGAATGTATTTTATGAATATTCATGTAGTCACCTAGATAATCGAGTTAACGCTCATAGTGAATACATAGTTGACAGTTATTTAGTGCAAAAAAGTCAAATAATTCTAATCTTGGTTAATTTACTGCACTTAATGTATCTTTAATATTTTCAAATTATTTTTATAACATACAATTCCTCCTCTGGTTTGTAAAAGTTGATAGATTTATTAATGTATACTTATACACAGATTAGGTTTTAATGTGATTTTAGTATAGTATAATTTACATAACTAATTGTAATAATGGATTATTTATGCATTACCTTGTAAGTAAAAATCTTGCAATCTATGTAGATAAATTTCTATATAATTTAGTTATTATTGTTTTGTTACTAAAAATATAAAAAAAATTTAAACTAAATTATATTAAATAAGAGTAACATGACACATGATGTTTTTTTATAAAGCAAAGTAACTTTATTTAACTAGTTATACAGGGCTATTTAAAATAAAACAACCTTTAGTCATAAAAACTAAATTGTAAAAAGATATAAATTTTTTACAATAATCACCTTAATAGTAGTACCCTGGGCTGACTTGTAAAAAAAAAATTAGCTTTGTGAAAACCCGCAACAATGAAGGACATGTGTTTTGCAAGGAATGGGCTGTTGCGTTATCGTAATACAGCATTTTAAACTTCCACGATCGTAATTCGATGATCCTGTATGATGTTTGAAGCGGTTGTACCACTTCTTTATTTATGGGTTGCTTATTGCTTTATCCTCAAAAACCTATTTAATTCTGCAAATCGTGTCTACTTGAGGATGGTCACAAATCTTAAAGTAGTAGCGCTGTTAAAATATCTGTTATAATGTTAAAACCGACAATCCGACGGCGCTTACTTATACTTCTTCAATCATTGACGGACTATTTTGCCAAACAGCAACTGCAGAAGGGGCAAAATTAATTCATGCAGATTACGATTGCCTACCTACATTTAATAAATTATGTCTCCCTTGCTCATAAAGTATCAATTAATAGTAATAAAAGTAATGTAAATGTAAGAGTTATTGGCTATATTAGGTAAACAAAACTAAGAAGATTATGCACCCAGCACTAATCAATCAAAACAACCTGCAATTTATCGATTACTAATATATACACATATCATATGATATTAAGGATCGACTAGTGATATTATCTTAACTTACATTATTTATAGTTTGATTTTTACACTACTATTATGATTGCTTCTATACGTCTTAAGTTTTCAACGTTACGTTTGATTGTCCAAAAGTGGGAATACTTTGCCATTTAGATGACAAATGTTAATTTTTTTGTGCTCTGTGTAATAGTGGGAATAAACGTTTATTTATTTAGACAAAAGTTAATTCATTTTACTAATTTGCAAAATTGTTTCAGTGATTCAATTATTTCTATAAGCCGATGTTATAAAAAGATAAATATAGTGATTACCGCAAATACTTAACTAAGCTAATAGAATATATCTGACATTAATATGGCGGATACCATTGTTGATGATATAGTTATTAAACGGAAAATACAATGCTATAATGAACTAAAACCATAGTTTCCGAACACATGTACTCTTAGAACACGCCATATTAGAACTTAGGCCATATTAGAGCCGCTGTAATTTATTTAGTAATTTTGTATTATTTACGGAAGAAAACGAAAAGAACAAAGATGCCTAGTTAATGTTATAGGATGGGAAAACGTAGTTGGTAGGAAAGTACCGTTAAACAGACCGCACTTTTACAGCAAAGACGAAGACAAAATCAGACAAAAGTGGCACACTAAGTAAACAAGTAGTACCAACATCTTAAACTATTGCGTGCCTTGATGGCTGTGAGCAACAGGTCGACCAAACCACGACCCATATTT
Organism: Panorpa germanica; assembly: GCA_963678705.1. Taxonomy (NCBI): domain Eukaryota; kingdom Metazoa; phylum Arthropoda; class Insecta; order Mecoptera; family Panorpidae; genus Panorpa; species Panorpa germanica. The sequence goes on from CAVMBN010000076.1 coordinate 58,360, forward strand.
GTGGACAAATTGAGCAATATACAGCCACTAATTAAATTACTCGCTGAGAACACGAACGAGCAGTATAAATTAAAATTCTACTAAATTAACAGAAAGAAATGGAGGCGAGTGTTACACATATAAAACTCAGGAGAAAAGAAAGTTTACTGTAGTTTTAAAAATTATGTATCCATCTTAAGAATGTGAGGAAATGAAAAAGTCACTAAATATACTTGGCCATACAGTCACCAACATCTAAAACATAAAAAGGAGATTCCGAAAATCTTACTGCCACCGTAAACAAAATGCATTAGGTGTGCTGGAAATCACAGCTCAGCTGACTGCAAGAGCACATTGAATATTAACCATTACGATAAAAGCAGAGTATAACAACATTAGCTGATGGCTAGACTTGAGACGGCATTAGCTACGCTCAACTACCAAAAATACAGAACAGCCACTGGAATTCCCCCACATGCAAATACTATTCAAACTGAAAATGAACCAAACAGCATGCGTGAACTAATGATCATGCTTAATCAAATAATGTAACGCATAACATCTATAACAATCCTACTAATAGCACTCACGACCAAAATGTTGCAAAATTCAACTCCTTAAAAATAGTTTTAGGAATACAAATGGCCTCTTACAATATACTCTTGAGGTTTATTCATTATTGGAGACTCACCAAGGTGACTTCATATTAATCTTATCTTATTAATTTCAGAAATGCTCTGTAAAGCGAAAGGCTCTTTTTATTTGTCAAATTATAAATTTTATCACACAAGGCATCCTGATGGCACAGTATAAGGAGGGTTTATAATATTAATAAGAAACAATATCAAAAATTACAAAGCGTTATCTACGGCACTAAAGAAATTCAAGCAACTAATGTAGTTGTTAAAAATTGTAAAAGTACAATTTTGATATCAGCAGTGTATAGGCCACATAGACATAATATTAAATAGACTACTTTGCAACGGTCGAACGCATATTTATAGCAAGCGATGACTATAATACAAAATGCACATAATCGTATTAGGGCTTACGGATTATAACACCCAAGTGACGACAATTATTTGCAGTCAAACAATTACAGCTAAATGTTGCTTCCTCTAGTAAACTTACATACTGGCATACGGACATAAGGAAAAAAACTACGCATATAACAAATTTTTGTGTAACTCAAGGTATTTCTAATGATGGTATGAAATGCGAATCTAGTGTAGAACTATTGTCGAATCACTCTCCCATTGCAATAAAATTGAATGAGAGAATCTTTCCTGATTAAATTTATTATATAGAATTTTATTATCTTGAACTTTAATTTGTAGCTCTCCTAATTTCTAAATTAACCTGTCTATTGTTTGTTCAAGTAAAGTTCAAGTTTTCACTCTTTTTTACATGCAAATCCATTTTTTCCCACAGTATACAGTGTAGCTTTCTCCGAATCGTTAATTCCATGAACTGTTTGTTTCTTTTTTCGGAGGGAGTTTGATGTTAAATCTATTTTTGTTTAATCGAGTTATCCTATTCATGATCAGCTTAAAATTTTGCACTAACTGTAGCAATAATTTTTACAACGTAATTTCTTATTTGTTTAAATATTACAATAGTTAATGTGAAAGCTTTTATCCGCTGCCACACCCCTTTTTTCTAATAATGGAATTATTTCGCCCTCTACTTATCTTCCTCCACTACTGCGTTTAAAATATAACGTCACGTCACAATATTGTAGCTTAGTCCCGCCTAAAACTGGTTTCTTTTGTGCTAATTTACCTAATAAAGTTGACTGCTGAGTAATCACTCTCAATACAAATGTCATTTTAGAAATACCTAATCTCTTGATATAATTATCGCCTAGCAAGCAACTTAAATCACAATATATTAAACACTCTTAAAAATGTTCTTAAATTTATTACAAATTTAATAGACAAATGCGTATTAAAATTTAAGTCCGGTTATTAATATTTTTTTAGATACATTTTCGTCTAAATTTGTTAAAGAATTCTTTGAAAATTTACTGTATATGTTAAAAAAATTATTATACCTGGATCTGAATTTCTTTTAATACCTAGTTCAAAATATGCTTGCCATAGAACCTGTTCTTAAATCTATAAAGTTTTTTTTGAAAGAGTGTATACTCAAGAATCACATTTAAATTTTATATAATTATTTAATTACTTAATATTTGGACTTATTAAGTTAAATCACAAGAGTTAAGACTCTTAAATTGTTCTTCTAATTAATTTATATTACTACTAGCATGTTCATTTCTTGATTTTGCTTCTTTTACATTTCCTTTTGTTTCAATTTGTAATTTCACTATCGGGTTCTTTCATTTTTTTTTGGCATAAACAAAAATGCTCGTTTCTTTTTTCCCTTTCTTCTTCTTATTCTTTTGCATAGTTCTGTTAATTTGGTTTTTTTTTATTTATTTATGCCAATGCAATACAAGGAAAATCGCATTTTAAGTCCCGGTACATCACTAAACATTTGTTTCTTTAAAAACCTTGTGATAGCGTACTGTTTCACTGAAAAGTATTGCTATCTCATAATAATCCTTCTAGAGCGCACTTACTTACAAATCAATTACACTGTTCGTCTTCAGATACAGACGAATTGATCAGTCAATGTATTGCTTTAGCCAGAGATGTGTGTTTTTCAAATACATATATTTTTTAATTTTTATTATTAGTTGTTGTTTCTGCCTTTCGGCTTTACAATCTACCGTATTCTATTTCTTAATACATTTCATTCCTAGGTACATTGCAACATAAAACTAAACTTTCAAACTAATTATTTACCTAAAACTAAAGTTTATGTATTTATCAAAACTAAAAAGTATTCTAGACTTTTCTTCTCTTGACCCTTTTTTTTTATGTTCCCTACGAAAACCAGATAACGAGATTTTTAGTTACTTTTTATTTCCAAAAGTACTTCTGCTTCTTCTTCTTTTGACCCTTTTCCATCATTTTCCCTAGTCTTCCTTCATTCTCATTGTTTCTTTACCTCTTGTCTTCTTTGTCTCCTGTCGGCAAACCGTTTCCTGCTTCTCCTTGCTCATTGCCTGTTTCATAGCCTGTCATCTATCACCTCTTGCCTTCCTTGTCTCTTCTCGACAAACCCTCTATTATCTTTTCACTATCCTTCCTGCCTTCTCTCTTCGTTTTCACTTCTCCACTTATGTCTATTACAGGCATAGACGCTCTTTCTTTACTATTTCCTCTTAACTCTCTTACTTTACTATTTCTTCTTGACTCTCTACCTTTACTATGGTATTATTGTCTCTATCTCCGTCATCTACCTCTTGTCCTTATCTCTTTACCGAAAATCATCTATTTTTCTGGACTAAAGTTTAACTGTCTCTTTGCTACTTCTTTCTTTCTCCTGCTTCCCTTCACTGACTTTTTTTTAGTACTTCCTCTCTCTTCCTGTTCCTTATGCAACCCAGCCACAAGCTTATTTATTGTCCTGTTTTTCCTTTCCTTTTTACTATTTCCGCCATCCACTTCTTTTCTTCACTGCCTCCCTTTAATAGCTGGCCAATATTCCTCTCGCTCACTACTTTTTCCTTACACTCAAACTTAATGTGCTCCAGTGTTTCGTCCTCCGTTCCGCACACTCTACACTTTCTTTCCTCACTACTTTCCCAGTATATGTTTCCTTTTCTCTCATTTCCCAATCTAAACCTTGCTGTCCTTCTTATGTGTTTTATATCTTATTCTATAAGGTACTGAGGTACAATACTTTCCCAAATCCTTTTATATCTTGTATTGTAGTTGCTTTTTTCGATATTTCCCATTCTCTCCAGTTGTTGTATCTCCTTATCCCTTCTCCTTAGCTCCTCTTCCACACTTGCGCCTCCTTCTCTTCTCCTCTCTGCCTCCTCGATCGCCATTCCATTTCTTTCAAAATACTCCTTTTTCTTTTTTAGACCTCCCCCCCCCCCATTCTTTTTACTTTCCTCCATTATTTTCTTTAAAATTTTACTTTCAGCCCTGCTCAATTTCTTCTCATATTTTATTGTTTTTTTTCCCTGTTTTAATTAGTATCTTATCCCTTTTTAGCTCATTCATGATCATGTATCCTAGCGTGCACCTGTCCAACCCTAGTAACCAATTAATATATCTCTCCTGTATTCTTTCCAACTTCTCTTGCTCCTTCCAACCCCAAATCTCTGTTGCATACATCATCATACTGGTTATCAATCTGTCGAACATCCATAGCCTCTTTTGTATGTCCTCCAAAATACCTTTTCTCCTAATCCCCACACCCGTTGCATTGCTAACTCTGCCTTCTTTGATACCTCCCTTATCTGAGCCTCTTCTTTATTGTTCTTTTTAAAAGTCTAACCCAGATATCTAAATTCTTCTACTTCCTCAATGACCTCTGTTTTGTATTTCCACATTTAATGTATTCTTTTTCCTCCACCTTTTTTAAATACCATAATTTGTCCACATTTAATTCCAGTCCTTTCCTGTCTATATATCTCCCTAGTCGATGTGCCATCTCCTGTAGCTCTCCCTTCCTTTTTGCCAAATACATATATTGAAAATGCAAATACAAAATAGTATTTTGTATTTTTTATTTAAATATCTTTTAAGAGTATAGAATTTTATATTTTATTTGAAAACTTTTACCAACCTATTTCTTATTTGGAAAATACAAAATACTTTTTTCATTTTTGTAAATCAATAAACATTATTTTTTTAATATAAACTTAAAACACCACCAACATTAGCACCATCTATGTTCTTAGAATTATAATTTAAAATGATAGATGTTCCTATTATTTTATTATCCTTCCTGTTACCCCCTCCATAAGACATCTGATTTTCGTTTAGCTAAATTTGTTTATCATTTTTTTTGTTCATTATTTGTTTTACTACAAGACAATTACACCTCTACATTTTTTATTGAAATATATATATACATAAATATATATTATTTTACCAAATAACGCTTTAATCCGTAAACTATCTCAACTAAATATAAATATTTTATCCTTGTACAAAATAAAAATAATTCCTGTTAAAACTACCTGCCTATACTTAAGGTATTTATTATCAATTTTTTAAACTTAAATGGGTGCTGAAGCCAAACAAGGAGTACCGTATAAAACTATTAGTTTGTGAAGTACGGAAAATAAAACAAGAAGATATAAAAATTGTATATAATACAAAATAAAGGAAAACAGCGAATCTTATTATATGTTTGTGGATGACTTGAACTCTTTGGCAACCCGTGACCATGGTAACACAACCATAGAACTGGAAATATTACAGTATTTAGAAGACAGTAATACTAACATAGATTCTTTTATTAATTATCCATACATAAAGAAAATATTTTTATAAACACAACACCTGTATACTAAGTTCTGCCCCAGTAGAACATTAATTTTTGTTTGATGGAATGATAATGAAACCTTATCGAAGAACAATGAAAGATAAATTATATGAACAAATAATGGTATTAAAATTCATGACATAAATAACATTTATATTTTATGTAAATTCTCATAAATATTAAAAAAAATAACATTTACATTAGAAACATAAAGAGTATTCTATTTTCTCAAAAGTATTTTTAAAATACGTATTTTGTTTTTCGTATTTAATTACTAACATGAAATTTATTTTTTATTTTGAATTTGAAATAGGAAAATAACGAAGTATTTGCATTATGTATTTAAATGCTTTTGAAAGGCATTTGTGCACATCTCTGGCTTTAGCAATAATCTTTTTTTTTTCTTTCTTTTTTTTCTTCAAATACACTAGTTAATTTCACACCCATACACCAATATCTAGTCACCGGACAAGAAAACAAAACAAAATATAAATATAAAAACATAAGCAGTCATACTGCTAATGTATTTCTGTACTAGTAAATAAAATAATAAAAGCTTAGCTTACAAATATAAAATTAATTTTTTATTTTAAATAATTTTGTATCCACAAAATTAATTCACTCACTAAGTATATCAAAAACAAATCTACAAGAATGCCCAATTATTGTATTACAATAAATACGAGATCGCAGATAACATAAACAAAACAAAACTTCTCTGTTATCGCTGCAATATAATTAACATTTGAAAAAAATTAATTAAAATCAACTTTTATAAAATAATTATCTTTTTTGAATGTCACAGGGCATGGTAATTTATCTAATTATTCAGGTAATTGATACTCAAAATCCATAATTGTTGTTTAAATAAAACAGTCATCGTTATTATCAATCAATGCCGTGAATACCTTACGCTACACATCTTCTAGCTACTCATCCAACGTTACTATTGTAAATATACTATGAACCTTAGACCCATTGTTCTGCCATGTAGCCAACAGTTTCTCATTAAGTGCTCTTTTATTATTTTAAATTCTTCTTCCATGGTCTATCCCATCCCCATCTATTGTTTCAATATTAATTTCATCGAGTGATATTGGTCAGTCTTTTCTATAGTAATTATTCACTCTATTGGAAAACTATCAGTTAGCACTATTAGTGCTTCTGTAGACACTGTTCTACATAATCCTAATATCATCAACGAAATAAATCTTTGTGCTGCTTTCCTTCTTATACTTCTTTTCTTTCCTTTTATTTACTTTTTTGAAGCAGGCAGATTGTGATTGTTATAGCCATTCCTTCATAAAAAACTCTAAATACCCTTTGGCCGTAGTCCCCAATCATTTCTTGTTACTCTCTTCAGTTTTCCTATGCGTTTGCCTAATTTTTCTCTGATATGTTTAACGTGCCAAAGAACATTTCAATTTTCCTCCAGAATTATTTCTAAATACTTAATAGGTTTTGTGCATGATATGGTATTTGCTTTAAATTTAACTGTCAGAGGTATTTAAAATTTTCTTTTGAGCATCGTTCCTTTGGTTTTGTCCGTAGATATCTTTATTTTGTGTGTATCCATCCAGTTACTCATTTGCTGCATTATATGGTCAGCTTTTTCTTCCAACTGTTTCTGCTATTCACGTTGACTAGAAATAGTTTGTCATCAGCGAAGCATATTGACATTCTCAATGTGCGTATTTAATGTGTGCTCATCGAAAACAAAATTCCTTAAAATGGGTCTTAGACCTAATCATTGAGGACACTTCTTCTTCATTATGTTGTTTCCAGTTTACAATACCAATACCCTATGGTAGACAAAAATGTCAATAATGGTATACAGTTATGTAGATCATCTAGCATGCCTTATTCTCCATAGAACGCTATACCACAAGACATTATCGAAAGCACCTTTAATATCAATTAAGATTACCATTATATACTTTTCGTCTACTTGCTTTACTTTGTTCAAAGCCATCAGTAATGCATTCTGTGTGGATGTTTTCTTGTTAACGCCAAAGTGCATCTTAGCATTAAATCCTTGTATATAATAATTAGCAAGTAGTCTCTTAGCAAACAGGTTTTCTAATATTTTCCAGCACCGTGATGGAACGATTTGAGTTAACATCAGCAGGGTCTTTATCCTCATTCTTCAGGAAAACCAAAAACAACTCAATTTTTTAGAAATTTCGAAACTTCATTAAGTTAAAACAATTAAACTCGGCATATTTCGAAAACACTTTTAACCTTTTCAGTTGTTGTTTTATCATTGTCTGATGATTCCTTTGTAATGAAGGAAAGCAAAAAATAAAAGTGTTATCAGATAGCAGAATCCGTCTAGCATATTAAAAAGTTAAAAAACAAGAATGCGACGAGAAGAGATAGGAATAAAAAAAGTCTGGAAGATGGGGGAAAAGCAGTTAGCGGAAGAATATATGACAGTTATAAACACAGCATGAAAGAGTGAAGGATTATCAAATAATCGGAAAAATAGAATATTCCAATACCAACACCGGTCGGGCGTAAACATAATTGCTTTCGTTTAGTTTTTAAGCGATTTTCATTTTATAGGGATGAAGTTTTCATTTTTTTTCAAAATCATTTTCAGTTACTATAGAGGCAGCAATCTTTCTCACTGATTTACTTGGAGCTCTAATGATTTCTTTACGCATACCACTCGTTCTGGCATTGTGGCTGACGAAGAAGTTCCAGGGTGCGGCATAGTAACCATTGTTCCTTCTTGTCAGAATCTTTGTACCCACGACCATGAAAGCTGTGTGCTCGGACAATCGTTTAACCCCCGAATATCAAAGTAGAAACAGAAAGCACGACGTGCTGGAATCAACGATTCACCACACTTTAATTATTGCGCCACTGCAAACTCGCGATGCGCTACCGACCAGTGACACATGGTTACTAACAAATCTGCAAAGACAACACAACCGACGCTACCTCTCCCACGCCCCTAGACCCCTATTAAAAGAGTAACGATAATTTAAACTTGAAAAATTACTGCTGGACACCCTTTATATATAATCTATGTAACTTTATAATAATACAGACCTAGTTTTTGTTTTATGGTCAGTTATTTGTATTCGTTAATGAATGACATTGTATATAATTTATGTTTAAAACAAATAATTCATTTAATTGCCTCTCAAACTGTATAAAACTGTAAATTTAACGAACATTAAGTTGGAATTTTATATAAATAATATCTGATCATTGGCATACTGTTTTATGAGACTTAAATGTACTTTGAATTAAAATAAGAAACAAATTTAAAAGTAAAAAGTACTTTAAACAGAAATGTAACCTTAGTCTTGGCAATCGAGTTGATAAATTAATATATATTTTTCAACAAAAATTGTCTTCACAAATTTTAATTCAGAATTGCATTTTTGTTTATAGACAGCTCTCTATGTCTTTTAACTACACCCAGTTCTAATTAATGTGTTTGATAATATTTTATGTATATTATAATAGGCTGTAAATATACATTTTCCTATTTCATTAAAGTATTTTTAAAAATAATATCTTAAGAATGTGGGTTGTAATGCCATAAAAAAATAATAACGTGTATGTAATTGAATTTTCTCAACAGTATGAGTTACAGTAATGATATATTTTACAGTGCAATTAAATCATCTGCTGCCAAATCTCCAGAACCATGCATTTTCTTTACCCTATATTTTTAAATGAGTATTTTCTACTGTATTGTGTGAGTAATATAAGGACAGCGCTTAACATTTAATACATAAAATAATAATTAATAATAGAAAATTTTTTTTTTATTAATTTTCCGTAAAGTTTTCTTGAATTAAAAAAAAAGAAGATAATACCGAACATTACGGAATTTCAGAAAGTCACTTACTTATCAAGCTACCCTCGTAATAAAAAATGAACAATAATTCAGAGTCATCAATAAAAGGCTAAAGTATAGTAAAGCTTCCATTTTAAGATAGCAAGAACTGCATTTAATATTCCAAGTCAACTGTGTTGTAAGTGGCGTTTAGAAAATTGAGACTGTTTTAAATATAAATTTTCTTTTTTCAATTTCTTAAATGAATGGTCATAGATTTTTATATTATGGTTGTCTTGATTTTCAAATAGGAATTATTTCAATGATTGTAGGATTAATAATATTAGAGGAATAGGACTTATTTCAATGCTTAAATTGTAGTTTCTCTGTACTCTATTTCAGAAGATTAACGCTTACTGAATATTTTGTTAAATATTTTGACCTATGTGATAAATATAATTAAATATATATAACTTCATATATATAATATATATAATAACATAAATATAAATATATCTTCAAGCTTATTCTAATGTAGCTCCATTACAAATCAGAATCCAACTCCTTAGTGATAAATTTTATGTTAAATGTGAAACATTATCGAAATTCCAAATTATTGATAAAATTAAGTTATCATCTACATATATTCAAAACTCTTCTTACTGGACCAAAAAGAATAAACGTATTTTAATAAATAGTTACATAAAATTAAAGAATCTAAATATACAAAGAAATTCCAAATCTCCTATTTACTCTATTCCTTTTGAATCATTAATTAAATCTATGGATGTATATATATAATATATACACAAAATTCTTATTAAAATCATTTTATAATGCGATAAATAATGAAATTTTTATAAATCTGATGCATTAATTTATAACAAATTTCACAAAAATAATATATACAGATGCATCCATTGATTTAGAAAGAAATAAAGCAGGATTTGCTATATATGAACAAATAAATTTAAGATATGATAAATTTAAATTAAATAACAAATTTTGCTCTTATACTGGTGAAAAATTAGCATTATCAAAAGCATTGGAAATTAATAAAAATATCAATAATAATAAAATTATAATAATAACGGATTCTTTAAGTGTTTTAAAAAATTTAAATTCCAATGATAACAAATCAAATAATGATATTTTAACATGCAAAATTAAGGAGATGTATTTCAGTATAATTAATAAGAATAAAACCATAAAATTTATGTGGATACCAGGACATTGTGGAATAATAGGAAACGAAATTGTGGATAAATTGGCAAAGGAATCAATAAATTTAGAAATTGAGATGAAAGTAAAATTACCTTCTTATGAAATTTTTAATATAATCAAAAAATTGAACTTCAATTTGAGAAACACAGATTTCATTAACCAAAGTCAGTTAAAAGGAAGAGATTATTATATGTTACATCAAAATTTAAGTAAGAAGAGATGGTATAAAAATCAAAAGTAATCATTGCAAAACTCCACCTCGCCTGTACAAAATTAATATTAAATCTGACGATAGATGTCAATGTGGTGAAGAAGAAACTTTGGATCATATTATATTTGAATGCATAAATTATAATTTAGAAAGATCAAAATTTAATAGTGAAATATTAGATGTGATTAAAACTTTTCCTGTTAATACTAAATTTTTGTTAAGAGATTTAAAATTAATTAGTGAACTATTGAAATATTTAGAAATTTGTAAAATTGAATTATAAAAGATGTATAAAAAACGTTTGATATGAAATATATATATATATATATATATATATATATATATATATATATATATATATATATATATATAATTGAATAATAATTTGTTACATGCAGAAGTGCATCTTGATTTTACAGTAATAATTTTAGAGTCCTAATATTTACTTCGAATCAATGCGTATTTCATTATTATTTTTTGAATTAGAAGAAACCGTACAACTCGCCGACGGCACTACGTCGGATTGTGGCATACGAGCGAAGTACACTTTAAAATTTAATTTATTAACAATTTGATTTAACCTATTATTAGTTTCCTGTAAATTTTGTGTTTCCCTTATGAGGGTCTTTTAATTTTTAGATAAAAAAATATAATTCTATCTGTATTTGTTGCACCTAAAATTTATTTCAAAATCCTCAGTATTGGCTACAAGTCTAGGTCGGTTTTCATTATCTAAAATGTGGAATTTAATATTTACTTACTATTAAGTAACACAATAAACAAAATAATAAACTTATCACAAGTAACAGATTACATTAGCTCATAACAAAATAGTACAAAAATAGTTAATATTCAGCGATCACAAATAATTACTCAAATTACACCTTACGTGTCTTAATTATTATGCAATAGATTAGTTCGGTTAATGAATAACTTTATTTATATAATTGGTCACTACAAAACCCTGTTTGTAAGCTTGAATTTTATTGACCAACTTCAAGCAATTTAACTATAAACTTCTTTGACTTCTTAATTGACGCACATTTAATTAGACAATTAACCGAATTGAATTAACAACGGTTTATAATTTTTGACTAACAAAGACAGACTAAGACAAATTTTACACAAAAAATGACTTATTGCAGAAATGTCATAAGGACTTAATCATCGAAAAAAAAAAGATTTATGTGCATTGGTAGTTTAAAATTCTCATTTAAGACAAAATCCTAAATTATTTGCTCTATTCGCTACGAATATCAAAACTACTACACTGCATTCAAAACAATTCTGTATTGTACTAAGCTGCTTACTTAAAAATTGTTTTATTTTTCTTACCTTTTGAAATGAGAGCCTTTGTGTAATGGTAACCGACTATTCTCGGAACATGAAACAATTACTGTTAATATTTAAAATACGTAGAATCTCTTGTGTCTTTTGCTAGCGGGTAAACATTACACATGCGTGCTTGGTAAACTAACTAATATATATATATATATATATATGTGGAAAACGATAGTACCATCCTAAATCTGATGTGGAAAACAATACCTATCCCGCTTATCTGATGTGGAATCAAGGTACTCTTATTTAATTTAGGGCAAATGTCAATTCAATTAATATTCTACTATGCAATATCTTAATTTCATGTCCACAGTTCGCATCGAGACTCCTTGGTGAGCGCACGTGTTTATAATAAACAAAACAATAAAATAAATAGTGATCTTTCTTTGCAAATTATAAAATTTTTTCGTGAATTATTTGTATTTTAATTATAATTTAGATTATTATTAAGTGATATTACAAAAAAGTGAAGTAACTTCTATTTAATTATCACTGGGTAATTAACAAAATGGATATGGAGACTGAACCTCCCGATAAAGATCCGAACAATAAAAACAACTCTGTGACTAACAAATTATTTCCTACAGAAATACATCCAGCGATATGGCAGAAAACTTAAATAACAATAGTGACAATGTTAAAAAAAAATATAATAATTTATACAACACAGAAACAAAATATGATTCGTATAAAGTAATAATTGTTAAAAATAATAGTGATGGAAATACATTTTTTAGTTCTCTTAAATTAGCAGAAATAATTTGTAAAATCAGCAATAAATCTAATATAATAGAAATTAAAAAAGTGGGAAGAAATAGAGTAATCGTTCAATGTGCTAATGCAATACTAGCTAACGAAATTACCAAATCAACATTGCTAAAAAACAATGGAGATAAAGCGTTTATCCCATTTTACTGGTGCACAAAAGTAACTATTATAAAAGGTGTTGATATAGAATATACGGAAGATACAATTTAAAATAATATAGAGTGTCCACTTATTAAAGTAGCGAGAGTGAAAAGGCTAAATCGAAAAATAAGAGTTGGCGGAGCTATAAAATATGAACCCAGTACAACAGTGAAACTATTCTTTGAAGGACTTGCAATTTCTGCTTATGTTTACATGTGGAGAGTGAGACGAGCATGTGAACCATTTGTACAACAGACGATACAATGTTATAATTGTTTTGAATTTGGACATGTAGCCACAACAGGTAGAGCAAAAGTAGCAAAATGTAAATTCTGCGGAAGTCAAGATCATTTACGTACTGCATGCACATCTCCTAACCCGACATGCATAAATTGTAAACTTAACCACGAGGCTACAGACAATGAATGTCCTGAAAAAAAAGACAAATCAAGATAAAAGATCTCATGGCCCAACACAATCTCAGTTTTTATGAAGCAAAATTAGAATTAACAGAAAAAAATTCAGACTATTTATACTCAGTAAGAACTCAACACTCTTTTGAAGCTCTAAACTACAATGAGACTTTTCCTAATATCACAAATAAATACAATAGTGTCAACATAATACCAACATACAAACCAAACCCTTTAACCAGAAGAACTAATACCAGAGTGAATAAATCAAATACAGGTAACTCATTGCAAAGATCTTACAATCAACCACAACCTACGACATCCACTAAAGAACCAATTCCAAAAAGAAGAAGAGAAGGAAAGAAACTTAACAATAAAGAAAGCGACACATTCCTTAAGAAAACTAATCAAGGAAAAAACAGAAAGCAAATCAACCAAAAACAGAAAGCAAATCAACCAAGAGAAACCTGATATTACAATGGAAAACATTGATAATGATACCTGCTATACATCAATATATAATAAAAATAATGATGACAAAATTAAAGATACAAACAAAGACCTAAATATTACACACCAATCTCTTAGAAGCTACACGAAAAAAATATCGAGTGTACAATGGCCAAACTCGTAAGAAAACATCGATATATAAATTAAGTTTATTTTTTAATAAAAACTTTATTTACATCACTGAACCTAATCGTTTAATAAATTACCTAAAATATTAAATCAACAATAATTATATAAATATAAAGAAAAAATAAAATATATAAACAAATCGAACAACAAGACATCAGATATAAAAATCAATCATTAATTAAAACAGTTAAAATGATAAATTTTATTCAATGGAACTGTAGAGGAGTCAGATATATTAAAGAGGAACTACAACATATGTTACAGAAGCATAACATACATATATGCATACTATCAGAAACGTTTTTAACAAAAAATCACAACTTTAACATCAAAGGCTATTTTATTGAAAGAGAAGATAGGATACAATTAACAGATCATAACCCCCATGGAGGTGTAGCAATTTTAATACATAAATCCGTAAAATATAAAAGATTTAAAATAAATAATCCATTTAACTCAGTAGAAATTGCAGCAATAACAATAAAACTTAACAGAATTGAAGAAATATGTATACTCTCCGTTTATGCTAAACCAAATCACAAAATTAATAACGTAAATTTGGTCTTTCATAAAAAATCAAGTAAATGTGCCCATAATTTTTGCTGGAGACTTTAACTCAACTCATCAAGTGTGGGACCCTTTCACCCTAGGACAAAATTACGAAGGTAGGGAGCTGCTAACATTTATTGAGAATGAAAATTTAGTAATAATAAATAATGATAATCTAACTAAAGTTAGAAACCCAAGGACAAGAGATAGTATCTTAGATTTAAAAATAGTATCCCCTTCTATCGTTAAATACATACACTCTTGGCGGATACTATCAGATTATGTGGGAAGTGATCATTACCCCATAATATATTGCTTTGGTGACAACAAGCTGATTGGATAAAATACTCCAGCCATATAGACTTGAGATTAAATAATATAAATACGTCCAGTGAAACTAATGTGGAATCTCTTTACGCTAGTTTCACTGAGATAGTCAATGAGGCCGTAGAGCTATCTATACCAACTACAGAAATATACAATCTGAGGCCCAACAAGATTAAACCTATATGGTGGGATACTTAATGTAACAAAATGATCGCTAAAAGAAGACTTTAACCAATTTTAACAGACACTTTACTATTAAAACATTCCTTGCATTTAAGAAGCAACAAGCGCAAACCAAAAGGTATTTCAGAGCTAGGAAAAAAACAGAGTGGCGGAAATTCTGTGAAAATCTAAATCCCAATACTATCTCTAAAACTATTTGGGAAAATATAAGAAAAATTAACAACAAAAACTATAGCACCACAAACTGTTGTGATAATGACAATTGGATAGATGATTTCATTAAAAACAAATTTCCTCAGAACAATGTTAATCTCTCTACTGACACTACAAACATTCCAAATAGTAACATTCCAATTTTGGACAATCCTATACTCATAGATGAACTTTACAACTCTCTAAATCATAACAAAAATACAAGCACCGGTTTCGACAGATATAACTACAAAATGATACAATTATTACCCCCAATAGCTAAATCACTTCTAATACAAATCTTCAAATATATATTTAACACTCAAACTATACCTGAGGATTGGAAAAAACATATTATTGTACAAATATTAAAACCGAATAAAGATCCAAACTCAGCAGAATCATACAGTCCTATCACTCTACTTTCATGCATAGGGAAAACAATGGAATCCATTATCGAAAACAGATTAGAATGGTATCTAGAACACCATCAAAAATTGCCTGACCTTCAATTTGCCTACAGAAAAGGAAAAAGCACCCAACATAGCTTAAATATATTAAACTTGGACATACAGAAAGTATATAGTAACAATCATTACATGGTCGCAGCTTTTCTAGACATCAAATCCGCGTATGATAATGTAAATTTCATAAATCTAAATAACAAAATGACAGAGATTGGTATATCTACAAAAATTATAAAATGGATTTTAAATTATTACCAACTAAGAGAAGTTTTTATAAGACACAACAACAAATTATTAGGTCCATACGTGACCTCTCAAGGAGTGCCGCAAGGCTTAATATTATCTCCTCTACTGTTCAATATATACACAAAAGATATTATCAAACTAGCGGATAATTCTACGAAAATCTTACTATATGCCGATGATATAGTAATTTACAGCAAGGGCTATTCACTGAACATAGCGCAAAAAAAACTTCAAAAGAAAATCAAGATTCTAGAATCTACCTTAAGTAATTTAAATCTAGAAGTATCCACTAATAAAAGCAAAGTAATAATTTTTACCAGACACAACTTAGATCGAAGTCCAAGAATTATTATGAAAAATAAATGTTTAACTGTTACAAGTAACGTTAAATTCCTGGGTGTTTGGTTTGATTCAAAAAGCACATGGTGCAAAGAAATCAACTCAATTATAGCAAAATGTCACAAAGGAATAAATGTAATGAGATGTCTACCTGGAAGCAGCTAGGGAAGTCATCCTCTAACTCTACTCAGTATTTATAAAGCCATTGTCAGACCCCATTTTGACTACTCCAGTACATTAGTTTGTACCGCAAATAATACAAGACTTAAAAAATTAGACACAGTACAAAACAAAGGACTAAGAATAATAATAGGTGCAATGGGTTCTACTCCTATACAAATTCTTAACCTGGAAACCAATATGCCACCTCTAAAAATTCGAAGACAGATATTAAGTGACAATTTCTTCATCAAAATAATCCAAAGTAAGTACCAAAATATCATATCTAGAATAGAAGAACTTTAAAATGTATACTTTAAGCAATATTGGATAAACAAGAACCAACCTTTTCTTTTAATAAGCTACAATCACTACAAAAATGTACCTATAGAAAGTTTTGAGATCATGCCCTACTTTAAATCTTCATATGAACTAAAAACTATTAAAATAGGTACCAAAATTAAATATTTCAACAAAAAAAAACAACAACGCTATTATATATCAACGGTATATGAATTTTATATGCACTGAAAACATAAAATGGGACATATGGTATACAGATGGTTCCGTAAATTATAAATCTAAAAAAGGAGGTGCTGGCTTATACAACAAACAAGCAATTTAAGTTTAAGTTAAATAATATATCAAGTTCATTCAATGCTGAACTTATAGCTATATTGAAGACAATGAAGATAATTAAAAACACAAAAGAGTCTAACATATTAATAGTAACAGATGCATATAATGTATTAGCAGCTTTAAATTATAACAACTTCAAAAACAATTATAATAATAAAATTTGTAAAATAAAAGCAATATATTGTAAACTGAAAAAGAGTGGTGTGAACAAAAATTTATTATGGGTACCAGGTCATTCTGGAATTTTAGGCAATGAAACTGCAGATAAATTAGCAAAAGAAGCATGTACTGACGGTAAATTAATAGATATAAAATCTTCCTTAAATGAAATAAAAATAATTATCAAGGAAAAGGCATATATAGACTGGCAAATAATATACCAAGAGGCAAGTCAAACCACAGGCAAAACATTCTACCTTTTTAACAATAAAATTAAAGATAACATGTGGATCAATAAAAATTTATCTAGAAAATTCATTTATACAATATGCCGACTAAGATCAGGTCATAGTAAAGTCCCATCACATCTAGCAAAAATTAAAGTAATACAATCTTCTAATTGCATCTGTGGAGAGGAAGGTACTATAGACCACATGGTACTAGGATGTAAATTCAAAAAACAGGAAGTCGACCACTTAAGGAGTAATTTATGTAAACATACCATGATGCCAGTAAAGTATTAAGTCTAATATATGATATAAATAGTGCTACTACAAAATGTGTGATTGAGTTTATAATTGACAATAAAATTGACATATAACATGTATAGAGAATATTCAAGGAACTTCAACTTAGATGTAACATTTGGTGATGTAAATATAATAGTTTATATATAGTAGTTATATATGTATAGTTTTAAGTAATTTTTATATATTATAGAATGTAATATTTATTTTTATTTTAGAATGGCAAGAAGGCTGAATAAGCCAAAGCCCAATAAATAAAAAAAAAAATAATAATAATAATAATTTCATGTCAGGACGTTAAAGAATCACATCATTTGTTTAATACATTTATTTAGTAAAATAATAACGATGATAATAATACAATAAGGTTACAATATGAACGTTGGTATTTACTTTACAAATACAGAACACTAAATAAACAAACCACCTTAATTTCTAGTTATTATATACTCAGTCCTACATTAGTTTTCAGCTAGATTTAATAGGTTTATTTTGATTACTTTTGAGAATTCGTTTAGTTAATTTCGGTAAGCACATTCCCTCACATATTCAATCAGTGGTTTAAAGTTTCACACATTTTAATTGTTTAAACCTTTTACTAGGTTTCCGTTCACATTCTCATTATTCACATTCTTTTACGACTTTTCTAGCTCGGGTGTTATAGTTATGATTACTTTGTATGCTTGATTTATTTTTACGACTCCACACGGCCATACAACTCCTTTCTTTGTACGCCAAAGATGATACTTACTGCTTGCTGCTCGGCACCCTGACTAATGACATCTTTAGTTTCAGAATCACTAGCGCCTAAGAACACGCCCCATGGCTTCATGTGATCGTCACCGATACATCTTACCCTATACCGCTCATTTGGGTCAACTCCTCGTAACCTGATACTGTCCTACCAAACTGAGTTCTTTTTACGGCAACAATGTCTTCGACTTTGTGTGTCCTAGCTGGTTTTCTTTTTCGATTGAAATTCTTGCGATTCTCTTCCTGTGTTTTAAATATTCGTTTCTTGGCGTTAACACTTAACTCTTGCAAGTCATTCTCACGCATTTCTCGATTATCTTCTTCTAACAGCTGATAGATATGCGTCTCATCTTCTGTTTTTATTGTCACACCTGTTAACAAGTTGAACAATGTAGTATTTATGCTACGCTGACAAGTTTTGTTTAATGTTTGCTCGTCGACCTTGCCGTCTTTTAACTAGGTTTCTAGATGTTTCTCAACTTCTTCTTAATCGCAGTAAGCCATACGTCGCAAAATTTTGAAAAACAGGAACCTCATCGGTCATGTATATTTCTGCTGCTTCAGTAACCCTTGTTACTTTTGGTTCATAAGTTTTAAATAGTTTCTTAACTTTAGCCATGACTAATAATAATACCCATGACAATTTCGTCGTCGGCTACACATAATATTTTATTCTGTTTACTTTCCTCGTACTTTATTCGCATGGTAATACCGTCTACGCTTATTATGGTTTCTACTTGGTCTAGCAGAGGTTGTCCGATTATAACACTATGTCTAGTCGTACTTGACGGAACTATCAAAAAGTTGGTATAGTACTGTTCATTGTCTACTTTTACTTGAGCACTAAATTCACCCAAAACTTTGATTTGAAATCCTCCGATTCCAGTTAATACAGTATTGTTTTCACGCACAACCGCACTATTGCTCAATTTAATGTAGTCGTCAGCTCTAATCAAATTCTGATCACTTCGGTATCAATCAGACATTTAAAACTAATACTGTCTATGCTCATGTCTTATCTCATATCACGTGTGTTTGTGGTGGTCACTAACAAAGCATCACTCGTTTTGTTTGCAGTACAATTTCTCGAAATATTTTTTTTTTTAATATTTATTTTGTTTGTGCATCTTTTAGATGCATCTTTAATTATTTATAATATATAATTTGTAATTTATAATTTAAAATAAGATAATTAGGTTTGTTTTATTTATAAATTCAATAAGGTTTTTCAAATTTTCTTTGTTTTTATATATCAGTCTATATTCTTGAGGTATATTATACTCTTGTCTGAGTGACGAGTATTTTGAGCAATTGGAAATAATATGCTTTACTGTTAGTGGGTTATTGCATTGTTCACATATTGGTTGTGGTTCTTTTTTATACATGTAAGTATGAGTATAATTTGTATAGCCTATAATGATTCTACATATTACTACTTCCATCCTTCTATTTATTCCATCTGGTAATTCTTGTTTGCAAATTAATGGTTTTACTTCCCTTAATTTGTTATCACTTTTTTCACTTCATTTTTTGCCATGAACAATTTATTATATTTTTGATTTTGTTCTTTAGATCTGAACATGTAATTGTTGTTTCTTTTGGAATGCGTCCTGAATAAATTGCTTCTTTAGGATAATTATCAACTTGTTCATTTTGTGTGATACCGGTGTGAGAGGGAATCCATAAAAATTAAGTTTCTATTTGCTTGATGTGGAGGTTGTGAATGAGGCGGTGAATGGTTTGAATTATTGGGTGGTTGGTATATAGAGTTTCTATGGCTAATAGGGCACTCAGAGAGTCAGATAAAATTAATACATTCCTTTGGTTGTTTGTTTTCTCGAAATATGTCGCTCTTTATGACATTTGAAACACTTTATTTTACATTCACTTTTAATGTTTTTCTCACTTGGTTCGTCTCTATTAGTCTTAAAATCTTGGTAACTTTTTCGGCGTACGTTTGCTTTGTGTCCGGTTTCATTACAATTAAAACATTTTATCGCGCTTTAGTCTTTTCGTCTGTCCTTGCGTACATTAAAATGATTCCATTCTTAAACTTGTAATAGTGTCGAATTATAGCGTTTTTCTTTTAATAACAACTCTGGCACGGCTTTGAAATCGCACATTGATAATGCACTCATCATGTCTTGGTTATTAAGTCCGGCTATTATGTATTATATAACGGCTTTTTTACTAATATTTTTACTTTTACTAGCGATCGCTTTAACCGAGTATAGATAGTCTTCTATTGCTTCGTTTCTTTCTCGTTGTCGCTTCATCAGTTCCACGTGTACGTCAGATTCATCGTACTCCACTGGGAAATTTCTGATTAACTCGTATTTAAACGTCGTCCATTCTTTAACTACGTTCAAACTAGCATCAAACCAGTTCTTCGCGGCGCTCTGCAGCTTGTTGACACCTTGATGAAGCTTCACTTTATCAGTCCATCCGTAAATGTCTGCTACTTCTTCCAATTTTCACACCCAAGCTGTAGCCGTCAAT
Source organism: Panorpa germanica (assembly GCA_963678705.1). NCBI lineage: Eukaryota > Metazoa > Arthropoda > Insecta > Mecoptera > Panorpidae > Panorpa > Panorpa germanica. Next base: position 79,266 of record CAVMBN010000076.1, read on the forward strand.
ACCGTTGTTGCTGGGTTAAAGACAGGTATGCATTCCATCCCATAGTGATTCATTGATTGTTTTTTGTATTGCACTGTTAGTGATACTCATCTGTAATAGTTCTGTTCTAAGCCTCGTCAGCTCTGCTTGCACTCTAACCAACTATCTTCATTAGATGTTGAGTTTCAAGAGCGTCCAGCTAACAAACAATCATCAACAGTAGTAATGCTCACGATATACGTCATTTTAAATTTTCTTCTCGTAAAAAAGTTTACGCACTTTTTTGGATACAATTCACTTGCTAGTCCTATTACAAAGTACGTCTTATAATCTCTCAACTATTTCGCTAATAAACTTTCACTTAAAAGCACTGTTTGTAGAAAACTATCTTGTATTATTCTTCTCTGTATTATTCACGTATGGATAACTCGTACAAAACTAATCCGCACTTAGTTCAATTCGCTAAGAGCTACTAATACGCACTTAGTTCAACTCGCTATGAGCTACTACTCTGCACTTAGTTCAATTCGCTATGAGCTACTAATCCGCACTTATGATGTGGAAAACAAGAGTATTATCAGAATTCTGATGTGAAAAACAATACCTATCACGCTAATCTGATGTGGAATCAAGGTACTCTTATTTAATTTAGGGCAAATGTCAACTCAATTAATATTCAACTCTGCAATATCTTAATTACTTGTCAGGATGTTAAAGAATCACATAATTTGTTTAATACATTTATTTAATAAAATAATAACGATGATAATAATACAATAAGGTTATAATATAAACGTTGGTATTTACTTTACAAATACAGAACACTGAATGAACAAACCACCTTAATTTCTAGTTATTATATACTCAGTCCTACATTAGTTTTCAGCTAGATTTAATAGGTTTATTTTTATTACTTTTGAGAATTCGTTTAGTTAATTTCGGTAAGCACATTCCCTCACATATTCAATCAGTGGTTTAAAGTTTCACACATTTTAATTGTTTTAACCTTTCACTTGCTTTCCGTTCACATTCTTATTATTCACATTCTTTTACGACAGAACAATGAATGAACAAATTATCTTAATTTCTAGTTTTTATAATATACTCAGTCCTGCATTAGTTTTCAGCTAGATTCAATAGGTTTATTTTTAAACCTTTATAAATATATATGATTATAAACCTAATATTTATATTAAACTAGCAAACCCGGCGAACTCCGTTTCGCCATCAGATGGCTTCGTTCTATGTAACATTCCGTTTGGTGATTAAAAGATGAAGAAAATTTTTTTTTTTGTTTTATATTCGAAAAGGAAAAATTTTATTTTATTTCACAACAGTAATGAATTCATTTCGATTAGTGTTATTTAGTTGAACTTCTCTAAGTAAATGAAAGTGAATCCAAAGTAAATACTGAATCGAAGCGTTATACGTGTCCGCAAATTATCCGTTTCATTGAAGTGCTCTTTAGTAAACTACATTTTTTGTTTTTTGGTCTGACGTTAACACAAACAAAGCGGATAGTTTCCCAACTCGTGAACACGCAACGTATAACTGCCCATGTGAAAAACAATGATTTTCTAAATTTCACCATCTGAATAAATAGCTTTACGCAAGAGTATATAGTCCTCAGATCGTAGCTTTGCCTGATTGAATCGGATGAACGCTAAACGTTCGGTCTCGACCTTGACATACATGTCGACAGCGAATTGCTGGAATAGCCGACGGCACTTCAGAATGACATTCTCCTCATGTGTACGAATCATCATACGATACGCATAGTAATTCATTGCGCTTAGATTTTTATTCGTTGATACGCCTGAAAATGCAAAATTGAATTGTTAATGGAAACCAATAACAGCAATAATTAGTGTGTGAATATTGTACCTGTAATTGGATCGACCATCTTCAACGTGATGTCGTATCCGTCTTGCCCTTGCCAATAAATGATTGGATATGGTAACGCATCGTACAAACGATGTGTCTCGTTTACACGATGCATGATATTGCTTCTTCGCTGAACGACAATGTCTCGCGATTTAGTTGGATCGCCAACAATAATTGCAGCAACATCATTAACGGTGAGTGCATTGAATCTTCGCACATGTTCACCTGTTGGAGTACAATCCGCTCTTATGACAAATTTGTGCGTATCCGATGGCATTCGTTCCAATGCTGTTTTGAACATATTAACCACAGCATTATTAGCGTGAAAAAATGCTTGCAACTGTTTAATAATTCGTCTCTTTAACTGTTGTGTTCCCTGTATATTGCACCGCACATTCAGCTGATCCACCATCGACGAAATGAAATATATTTGCAGAAATTGATGCGGTTCATCTGGTGTTGGCACCATTGAACCATGCAAATGATATATTTGTCCTTGTATCTGTAATTGCAAACAATCATTTGTTGAAGAATACGGTGTAACTTATGATCGTGTGATGGTGTAGTGTGTGGTGTATGTAGTTGTTATGTGTTGCAATTCATTGTGTTGGTGTGAGTGATTGGTTATGTGTGTTGTATCTTTTACCTTGCAAGTCGGCAGGAATCCGCCTTCTCGAATGATATTAGCTCCAAAGGAAGTCATGCGAAAGCAGTTATTGTATTCAAGGATGTGTTGAAGAAATTGGCTGGAATCGGGATCACTTCCATCGAACAATGGTTTCAGTGGCTGTGGTGGTGTAAGTAATGGATCCAGTTTGACTTTTCCACTTGCGCAGCACAATCCAGCCGTTTCTCTTTTGAACTTTAACGCATTGCAATTTTGGCATTTAGTCGTCGTTGGTCCAATATCTAAATTTTCATCATCACTGTAGTTCGCAGTGGGATCATATAAGAATGCCAAGCGATTGTATGTTGCCAACGATCTTTGTGTGCTCACGCGTTGTCTCAATCGGGCATTTTCTCTTATTATATATTGTCTTTCTTCGCTTAAGTTCTGTAAATACACTTGTTGCTGGCTTGCATGTCTTGTGCGGCGGCCGATGTTCGCACGTCGTCCTCTAGGCATTTTGGACTACAGAGTGGTGAATGTAACATGAAATGCACGATCCACATAATTTACACAGTTCAACTTACCACCTTAAAGACAAATGCCTGCTGTTGAAATTGAATAAAAATTTGCACAATACACGTGATTGATTTGATGGTTTCCAATTGAAATGTTAGGTAACGAATAACTTATTTTTTTAACTTTTTTTCACAATTTCACAGTGAACACAATACCTGTTTGTCACATAAAATTAACTAAGCAGAGAACAATGAGTAGCTGTCAAACAATGTATCACGCACCGGCGCCATCTACTTAAAATATTAGTTTGTATCTATGCTATGTATCAGAGATGGCGCTGTATGTAAAAAAAGATTTTCCCGCTTTTCTGTTGAAATTTTTCCTGAATTCCTAAATTTTCTTTGCTATAAACCTCACGGAGCCCGAGACCTTTCCAACGAATGCAAAACCGTGGAAATCGGTTCGTGCGTTCTGGAGTTATAACATCAGGAAGGAAAACCCGACTTATTTTTATATAGTAGATGAAGGAAGTGAGTTTGTTTCCATAAGTTGTGCTATTTTACTCTCAATGTTATGCAGTTATTCCCAAGCTAGTAGTTAGCTAAGGTACTAACACTTAACGTAACCCGAGCTAGGTCAATACAGCTATTCATTTTTTTGTGGTAATTGGGAACAGTAAGCACACATATGTGTGCTTACTGTTATATGTATGTTACTTAGGTGGTTACGGGATTGACACTTTCTTACTCTTTCTTGTCTATATATTATATATTCTATACATTATTCAATTATTCTATATATTACTTTATAGTATATGTTCTATATTACTTTTGATGTGGGGCAATAGTGATTGCTTCATTCCGTATTTACCTGTTACTAAACCTAGTTTAAATCTGCTTACATAGCTATTACACCGTTTTAAGCCACCTCGTCTTTGTTGTAATTTATAACTGTTGCGTTGCATTGCAACATCCCTTCCCCTTGAAACACCAAACTAAAGTTGTAACTACCTTTTTACACTTCATTACTACCGGTACTTCTTCAGTCGCTTCTACTCGTGCGTCGTCCACCTTATCTTTAGCCCAGAGCTTTTAGTATTACTCATATCGGTGTTGCGATTCCTATTACTATTTGGCGAATTCTGTGCTGCCCATCTTCGGCTTCCTTGTATGTGTTTAACGCTTGTCCAAATACACAGGCTGCTGCACCGGTTTTGTAGGTTTGCTTTTCTCGCTATTTCCGGCAGCACCAGCCTCTGCTAACACAAAAGCTCCTTTATGTTGAAGAACTCAGGTACGGCATATGTATCCAGCTCCACATCTAGCACGGAGCTTTGGTTGTATGTAGCAAACAGGTGATGCTGTCCAGTTTTCGCTTCGCACCGCTTCTTGAATTCTAAAGTTCCGGTTTTGACGAGCATCAGTTACAGTTGCACTCTTTTAGATATTTAATGTACACCTCTCTAGGTTTCCAGAACCTGTTGGTGCGTTTTATTCTTATTAATAGAGCCTCAAATGATTTTACCGCTCCGTTGCAGATATTCCCAGTCACAACCGTTTTCCCTCTTAATAGCGCAAATGAACAGTTGCTGGCTTTCTGCTGGCTCTGTTATGACTATCGTTTCCTGCTGCCATATTTTGTGCATAAGTATAAGTAATAGTATAAGTAAGGATACTGTGATTGGATGTATATGAATCGGTTGACTCGTGCAGACGACCATCGCCTTGTAAACAGTACGGTCAGATCCGGAGCTGGAAATAGCAAGCATGAAAAACTCGTATGTTTCTATTTATGGCGGCCACGTCACCTCTATCCTTTTCTACGTGGCTAGCAAAGTTTGAAGGTTCTTCATACATAAATACGAGTCCTTGATCCATGTGCATGCTGGTCTGTATGCCGCATAGCAAGCTATTACAAAGCGCCACATCTGTAACTAAAATAGACCTATATAAATTCAACAGCCTGTGTTCTATTCTTGTTGTTTTGGTGTCGTCCAAACGTATTTGCTTGCGCAAACTCTTAACTGCGTTATATAACACCCTACATTTCATGCTGTCTGCTTGCTACCTTTATCTCTGTTTCTACCGTTCTACCTGATTCGTAGAACTATTTCTAGATCCACATTTGCATTACCTATTTATTGTGCAGCGTTTTCGAAAAACAATTTAATATGGTTTTCGTGTACCCTCACTTCCTTCTCTCCGTATATATTTTAAGTTATAAACGCACACCTCTCGGAACAAGGCCGGATAAAAAGTTGGTGCATCTTTCTGTCATACGCAATTTCGTATGTTAATCTTAATTTTTTTTGCATTCCATTCTCAAAAAAATTTCTTTTGATGCTCTTATATGTAGCTTTTCGCTCCCTACGGCCTGTTATAAAACTATCGTAAGCCTTATACAGTATGCTCAACCTTATCTGTAGCAGTGCCACTATACGTTCGGTCCTGCTCCCCAATCGTTGACGTATTTATATAGTTCTGTATATACTTCTGTTATCTAGTAAATAATTATCTGTAACTTCTCTTTCCATTTGTGCCACCAATGCCCTAATTCCTGGATCTTTTTGTTTCAATCTATAATATCTTACGCATTTTACGTCACTTTACGTATCTTATTTATTTTGATTCTACTAAGTGCGTCTACATTTCCATGCAGCACACCAGCCTTTTGCAATATTTTAAAATCAAATTTGCTAGAGCGACTGTCCACTGTGCAAATCTGAACTCATTTGGGCCCATACTTTTTGTCGTATAGGTATATCCTGAATAGGCTCCATTTGATCCCGTGATACCCCTTCTTTGTCGTTGTGTAATTTATTTCAGCGTCTGTCAACTGCCTACAGGCGTGAACCACTGATCTTTTTTCGCCTTTTTGTAATTGGTTTAATATAGCTCCTAAAGCTATTCCTGACGCATCAATACTTAACACATAGGCTGAAAAGTCCTGGGCCTAACAAAGAAAACACAGTTTTTTTGGTTTAAAATTAGCTTTATTCTTCAACGTAATATCCATCAAGGGCAACGCAATCATTCCAGCGCCGGTCTAACATTTCAATACCACTTTTGTAAAACGATTTATCTTTTGCCTCAAAATAGGCCTCAGTTTCAGCGATAACCTCTTCATTCGTGCGAAATTTCTTACCGGCGAGCATTTTTTTCAGGTCTGCGAACAGGCAGTAGTCGCTGGGAGCCAAATCTGGCGAATACGGTGGATGTGGCAGCAATTCGAAGTTCAATTCATGTAGTTTTGCCATTGTTTTGATTGACTTGTGACACGGTGCGTTGTCTTGATAAAATAAAAAAAATTTCTTTGCCATATGCGGTCGTTTCTTTGCAATTTCGGCCTTCAAACGCTCCAATAACGCTATATAATATTTACTGTTAATGGTATTTCCTTTCTCAAGATAGTCGATGAATATTACACCACGCACATCCCAAAATACCGAGGCCATAACTTTTCCAGCCGATTGTTGTGCTTTCCGGCGCTTTGGACGAGGTTCACCAGTTGCTGTCCACTCAGATGACGATCGTTTTGATTTCGGAGTGAAGTGATGGATTTATGTTTCATCCATTGTCACATATCGACGCAAAAATTCCGGTTTGTTGCTTTTAAACATGGTCAAACACTGCTCATAATCATCCAGACGTTCTTGTTTTTTGATAAACAGTAAGGCACCCACTTTGAACAGAGCTTTCTCATATTCAAATGCTCATGCAATATAAAGCCAACACGTTCTTTTGATATCTTTACGATGTCAGCTAACTCACGCAACTTCACTTTTCGATCATTCAAAACGATTTTGTGGATTTTTTTTTTGGCGTAAACTGTAAAATGACCAAGGTCAATTACATTACAAGCGTTAATTGACACTTTCACTAAATAGTAGATTTTAAAAACTTATTGTTTTCTTAACGGATTATAAAGAGCCAATAAAATTATAACTTTAGCCACAATTTAATTATATATTAATGCAATAGAATTTGGATTTACAAAATAATACAAATTTTCTAAGTATTACTTATGTTTTGTGTTTAGCTGGTATGTATATTTTATTATTATAAGATAAAATAAATTTGTTAATTCTGCATAGACGTTTAAGAAAACTACCCAAAACTAATGATAGAAGCACTAATACAATTACTCATGGTGGCCAAGGAAATATCGTTTATAACTCTTATATTCTTATAATACGGTTAATATGATTTCAGATCGTTTTTTTCTTGCATCGCAACACATACGAAATATTGATCAATATTTTATCAAATGTCGCACCCTAACCTTCCTTGCACTTGATTTACCTTTGACTTTCCGCGTCTTTAGGGGAAACATAAAACTGTATACCAGTTTCGATGTTGCTTTCGTTACCAATAGCTAAGTGTACACATATAACTAGTTGCTCGTAACCCATACTATAATAACTAGTGTAGCGGTAATCCATACTTAAATAAGAAAAATATTGAAAAAGTGATAACATACAAATCGGGGTTTCCCTTTTATAGGTAATAAACTCTTAAAAAAAATAAGACAACATAGTGAGCGAAAGAATGGATTCTTGATGCCAGACGGCTTTGTATTCGGGTTCGTCCGGAGTTTGTTGTTAACAAGATATTGATTATGCACATACGTATTCGTACACTAATTAGGCAATGGTGTTGTACACGTATATGAAGCCATGATACTACACATACTGCAAACATATTAGTAGGTCGTTGGTGATATGTTGTAAATAGATCGACGTTACAAAAATTAAATAAAAATTTTACAAAGTATACTACCGCTGGATACACAAGACAGAATTACACTAATTAGGACCATAGTACTGTCAAATAAACCATAGTTTCTTGACCTATGTTCAGGTTTAAAGTTTTATTTACAAAAACTTCTAAAATAGCTAAATAAGTTACTTTTCCTAGTACTGACAGTCTAAAGAAGTCAATAATAATTTAAAACTTACCCAACCATTATACTATTCATGAAAAGCGATGGCTGATTTTAAACGCAGCCGTACAAACATCGATAATGTCGAACGATCAGGTCGCTGAAATCTGGCAGTTGTTCCAGAAAACATAAAAAGTAGAAGTATAACAAGTGCATCGGTTAGGAAAACCGCAAGCTACAGTTTAAATTGAGTCGGATGGAGAAATTGATTCAACTAAAATATAAAATCTCAGTACCAATGCAGGCGGCAAATGTACGTTAGAATAATAATTAAATTTGTTTTCGGTAGTAAAAGTCCAAATTAATCGATCGCGGCTCAACTAAAACTAGAAAACGGCATATAACATAGTGTTGCTATTATTAAAATCTAATCTAATGTTAACAAATTAAATTTAAGGTACTGCACATCAATTAAACGATATACTTAACTCTTTAGCTTAAATTTCAAGAGATATTAACAATTAAAACAGACAGTTTGTCTCTATAATTATTAAAGGGATTCAACGTTATACAACATTCCAATTGCATGTGACATCACAACCGCTAGTTGCTATCTCTTTTATACGACAGAGCGTAAGAAAGATAAATTCTTAAAAGAACAAAGGTTAAGGTTACCAACCTTACAGCTCATAAATCTTTGCTATATGTATTTATATATCAAAATATAAAATATTATTTACAGCTATTTTAAGGAACAATAAAATTTTAATAGTATTTCTGCTGTAACAGGGTTAAAAAAGCTAAAAACTTATTATTCTTTGACTTAACTGGATTATTTCGACTACCAACAGCTACAAAACATTACCACAGCACTGACCTATTCAACAAATAACTGACGTTAAAATGCATTTCACCTCATACAAATATGACAGACCTTTTTTAGCGCTAAAACTGCAATTCAAATTTTATATTAATATATCTCCGACAACATTTATATATTTAATAAAATAGACAAGCCAATACAAATTTATTAACATCAATTTAAATCATTAACTGTAAAACCGAACACTAAAAAATGAGGACACATGCCAATTTTTATTACAAAATTAAAATCTAGGATAATTTGATTGTTTAATATAAAATTATTTGGCTAGAATTAAGATGTGTTTCAAGTTTTCCATCAAGTGTAGATTTATCAATTTTCCGGTAATTTGGTATATCATTTTTTATATAAGGCCTCTATTCAAGGACATTTAATACAGAAAACTATCTAATTACAGTAAGCATCAGCCGTTATCATCGTTGCCGTTTCTTTTTAGGCATTTGCCTCGCAGGACACTTTTAGAAACTAATATGCTCTAAAAACATTTTCTCTGGAAATCCATTGACTTTCAATCATAACTAGAATCGCAAAAATACTTTCACGATTGAGATATTAATAAACCGCACAATATCACAGCACACACGACTATGTTTAAAACATTTAAACCAATACCTACTAAGAAGCTTTTTATTAAGATGACGAGCGAATGCCAGCTTAGTATAAATATGCACAGATAAGAAAATATCTACTACTTGCATAGATAATAATTCACCACACGACTCAAATATGAATCGACAAACATTCACATCACATTTTAATTAAACTCTTAAATCTCGTTATCGAAACTCTTAATAGGACAGTACCGCAAAATCTGAAATTCACTGAATGAACATTTCTTAAAAAAAAAAATGTATTTAATTAATAAACTATTTATATTAAACTACACGGTGTCCAGAAAGGGTTTTGGGTATTTGTAAGTTCAATGAAACAAATATTATTTGTATGCAATAAAAAAGTTTATTGTTTATTATTAGCATATGAATTGGAGAATTATTTGGAAAAGATGACGTTATCCAAATGATGACCGTTACGTTGCTGGCACTCTTCTAAACGGAAACGAAGATTGGCGATAACACGTTGACACATAGCTATCGATATTGCTGCCATTTCTGACCTGATGTTTTGCTTTAACTGGGTTAGATTCGTCGGATTGTTTTGATAAACCTTACTTTTAAGGTATCCCCATGCAAAATAGTCAAGCGGGCTAAGGTCGGGGCTTCTGGGAGGCCAGTTGATGTTACCCCTTCGCGAAATGACTTTATTAGGGAATAACTCGTTAACAACTTCCATTGAGTTATTTGAGGTATGGCAAGTGGCCTTATCTTGCTGGAACCACGTTCTTGAGTTGAAACCTGCAAACTCCTGCAACTCTGGGACCAAAAAATTTCGCCTCCTAGGTCTTTAGTTAACGTTGTAAGCATGCTATGTCATTGTTGAATGTAACTTATCTTCTGCAACCCATTGAATGCATGGCTCTAGTGTGGCCCCCTTAAGGCTCCTAATAAGAACGTTATATAAATTTTATAAAGGAGTGTCTAGACTATCTCATATTAAAATTTGAGCCTCCTAGGTCTTTATTGTACCTTACAGATAACGTTGTTAACTTTGAATCACCATTACGATAATACGCTCGTACGCAAAATGCGCGATGCATCCCCGAGTACTGTTCCATCGTGACTAAAACTCCACAGAATGGCGGACGCCACGAACCCCTCCCCGCACCCTTTAGACGCCCCGTTTCGAATATGGCGCGAAAACAAATACCCGATACACTTTCTGGACACCCTGTATATTATTATAAATAGTTTTATGATTATAATTCAACTCATTAAAATTAGCCTTATATAATGTCAGCGGGATGTCACACTATATTGAGGAATTGAAGATATTCCTTAATACCTACATTATTAACGTAAAGCTGTTATCTGAAACGCATTTTACAGATAAATGTTACCTGAACATCCAAAGATATTGAGCCAACTTCACAAACCACCTTAATGGCAAAGCGCATATAGGAACGGCTATTCTGATTAAGGAAAAAATTAAGCACTACCAAGCTACTCCACATCAAAAAGAACATATTCAAACTACCAATGTGATTGTCGGGGACTGGACTGGTCCCATTATGATATCGGCCGTATATTGCCCACCAAAATACAATATTAAAAGAGATTCTTATATGAACTTTTTTAATTCTCTTGGAAATAAATTCATTGCTGAATGCAACTACAACGGTAAACACACACAATGGGGCCCACACATCACACTCTCCAAGGAAAGAGAATCATTGACAGCTACCGAAAAACTGGGACTAAAAGTGCATCCTTAGGACACCCATCCTATTGGCCAACGGACAGATTGAATTCTCCTGATCTCATTAACTTCTGCGTAACCAAACTAATCGGTGAAAACTACATCAAATGTAAACATTTCTGCGAGATATCCTCGGATCATACGCCTGTAATAATCACTCTAGCTAGTAAGATTAAAACGAAGCCAAGAAAATGCACACTCGCTCAATGCACCATAGTTTATGCCTAATCACATCACATCGGGACCTGGATATACCTACAGTAAAAGAAGAAATAGTGCTTAGAACCAAAGTATACAAGGAAAGAATAATAGAACATTTGAACAATTTGGTCAGCTGTCTAATGTACAATATTTCCACAGAACGCAGACTAAAAAAGAAGGTACCTCAGGACCTACTAGCCAAATAAACAGAATTAAGGACCTACTAAAATTGAGGGATAGGTCGATGGGGACATCCCGTGCAACTTTATTTTGACATACCCATCACTGAATGTCCTTTGAAAAAGACAGATTGTAATAATCTTTAGTAAGCAAATGAAAAAAAAATTACATGCCACAAGATGCTATAATTCCTATAGCGAACATAAAAAGATTAGTGTGAAATTGCAGACCCAAAATTGATTAGAGGAGATTGGAATGTGTATTCAGAAACATGGGGCAGCCAAATAGATGATATTAGAGGTAAGAAAAATTCATAAAGCAAAAGACAATGCAATCCTATTAAATGATGGTAAAGAAACCAGAGTTGATCCAGGTACAGGAATGGTCTCGGTAATAAATTTATCGTGGATGTCAGTTGACTTAATAGAAGAAATAAATTGGGAAATGATATACGAACATCTAAACTCGGAGCATCGTTTGATTAGGATAACAGGACAGGGATGGTATGTTGCAGGTATAAAAGAACTAAGATATAAACTAAATTGTAAAATAAACTCAATGGATTAGAATAAATATAAAAAGAGAGTAGAAGATGAGTTGAATAGCAGCAGAAGCAATGTTTTATTAATGCAAGAAGAATATGATTAGATTGTTAGTTTTATTGAAAGCGCAGAGCGTGAAGCAGCAATTGGCGAGACGAAGGAGAGACTAATAACATCATCTGGAGGAAACCAAATATCTAATTTGATGAAGATTGTACCAAAGGCTATAAAGCCTGCATATAGAAGATGGCATATATACAAATCGGATACAAACTGAGAATTGTGGAAAGAAGCGGAAAGAAGCTACAAATTCATTAAAAGGGAAAAAAATATTAGGTAAGAGAATTTTGACAGCGGAGTTGAACCAAGAGAAATTAATTAAATTGCTTTGGTATTCAATAAATAAAATAATAAGTTTAAGTGAGTGATTTGGAAATGTAGTTAGAGATGAACACGAGAAGAGGTCTAGAGGAAGCGGAGACACAGTTGGACAGTAATGAACCTTTAAATTATAAAGAAGATAGTCACGGTGTTGATTTAACGCTTTTAGACAAGTTAGAAAAGCGGAAGATAAAAGTAGCATTAGCAAAAGTGTAAGAAAGGACCATTGCATCAGATGGTATTTCATATGACACTATTAAAAACTTTGCAGATACAGGAAAAGTTTTTATTTTAAAACTGGTAAATATGATTTTAGAAGAATCAGTATTTTCAGAGTCTTGTTTAGAAGTACAGGTGGTGCCAATATTAAAGAAGGGTAAACATATTTATTTGTTATATTCCTATAGAAAAATCAAACTTTTAAACTTTACAAGAAAATTACTTAAAAAAATATTGAATGGCAGATTGGAACATTGGAATGAAAAATATAAGTTATTCCTGAAAGAAATGACGGGCTATGACAATGTAAGAGTCCAGGATATACGATGTTTTGCAGATCAAATTAACATCGCTACTTAACAAATTATTTCACAGGAGGAAAGTACATTTTTTGTTCGGAGACAAGAAAAAAGAGAACTTTATAGGAGAAAAAGGTTTACCACAAGGAGTCCTTCTGAGCCCTTTGCTATTTAATTTGAGGGTAAGAAAATTAAAAACTTCGTTGATCCGGTTCAATTTTATAGAGTATGCACAGATAATGATGTCATAGTAGTGCGGCAAAATAATGAGAGGCAAAGAAAAACAGATATGCAAGAGGCGGCGGTCAAAATGGAAGAATGGTTGCGTTCGGTAAAGCTAGAGGCTAACCCAATAAGGCAGAACTAATAGGAATCGGTGAGGTAGAGAAAGAAGAGCTAAGCAATATCTTCTTTTTAAATACAAATTTATCATACAGTAAGTCAATTATGTAATGATAGAGAGATCTATAGGGACAGTAAGAGCTAAAGTAGACTCGTTGGGGATGCTAACGAGGGAAAGATAGGGTGCAAATTTAGGCCTAATGGTACAAACGTATAATGCATTAGTTAGACCGCATTTGTAGTTTGGGGAAATAGTGCTATTTAGGCTAACAAAAAAGTGGCAAGAGGTTAAAAAGGTTGCAAAGAAAGGCATTAGGAGTGGTGTTCGGAATATGTATACCACACACACGCTACCTATCAATGTGGAACGGAAGTCACACCACTCAGTTTAGGGTGGGCATTAAGTGCAAGAGTTATGATGATAAAATTGTTAACAACAGAGAGTGCTTTAAGAAGAATGCTTTGCGAGGAATTCGAAAGAAAAGATAGAAATAATAGCAGAAAAATGACGATATTATGGTAAAAATGTGTGAACATGTGGGAAATTGGATGAAAGGTTAAAATATAAGAAGTTAGTAATTTTGAGTATTGCGAATTAGGCCGAAGTGCAGAGTGTAATTTTGAGATTGGGAAAGAGGTGACCTGCTGCAATGGAGGCGCGGAAATAATAAATAGCATATTTAAAAGTAAGATGGATGACATTTAACCGGAGTGCATTAGAGTATTCACAGACGGATCATAGATGGCAACGAGGCCTGGGGCGGGAGTAATGACGGAGTCAACTAAGCAGATAACAACTTTACAAAAAGAAATCAATTCAGTTTTTAATGCATAGCTGGTAGCTATCAAAGAAGCCATTTCAACAATTAAGAACAATAGATGGTCGAAAGCTGTATTATTCATAGATTCAAAAGCAGGTGTGGAAGCATAGGGGAAAAATTGGATTATCAGAAAAGCAGAAAATATATTTTTTACAGTAAAAAGAAATCTAAATAGAATAAAGATAAAGGGATTCGATGTACCGTTAGTGTGGATTCCTGCTCACAAAGGAAGCACAGGATCGAAAAAGCAAACGACGCCGCACAACAAACAGCGAGAACAAATAGCTGTTGGAGAAATTCAATATGTTGTGGACATATTGGCAAAAAGCAAAAATGAAGTGAAAGAGAAGTGGTATGTAAAACAATTCAGACAAATAAAGAAAATTTTTCAATGTATAATCTTCGGTGTGCGAACGTTGTTCGTGGTGGAAAACCCAAGGTCCGAAAAGAGTTTTGTCACTTATTTAGAGGGTGGACGATACAGAGGCATTGGCTCATCTTAGAAGAAATCACTTGGGGCAATAAGATACTTTTAATTGTGAAGAAGGTGTAGCAGATCTAGAACATTTGATGACTCTATCTATTCTTGATGTTCCAGATATTGAGTACCAGGTATCCCAGTTCCTCAATTGTGGTCTTCAATTAGTCAATATCTGTTGTGAGGTGCTTAATTTTTAGAACCACTCTAAAATTTCATTTTGGTTAAGTTTGTATGTTTGGAACTCTTTTTGGAGCTCCTTAATTGTAGTAGTGTAAGCTTAAGTGGGTTTTGGTTGAATTTTAACTTCCTCAGCTCGCAGGATTTTAATTTCTAATTTGTTTTTGATAATGTCATTGAACAGTTTGATTAGAGGTTGTATGTTCTTTACTATATCAACATAAATTGGCAGCAGTTTGACAGGTTTGGGTTCCTGTATATTATGTTCGTCAGTATGACTTTCATTATCGAGAGCTGAAAATATATTTTCCGTGTGCACTGGAGCACTCGGCCAGTATCTATTGAGCTTCGCTTGCTTTAGATTCTTTAAGGGTATCTCTGGGCTATTACGTGCTTTTCTTGCTGGTTACATTCGTATAACTGTTTTCTTGTACTACTGGTGGATAAGTACTAACTTCTTCTCTTTTATTATTTGAATAATTTATGGTCTTACTAGACTCTCCAGCAAACAATGTTTGGCTTGCTCAGAATTCGTGAGGCCGACCTCCAAAGAGGGTGGATTTTTCAGGCTCAATCTTGGTATGCCACCTGGGATAGTTTTATCCGCTTTTGTAATATTCATAGCTTGAAATTGCGTTGATTTTGGCCGCCACCTAGGGACGCACCCAATAGGGGTTTTTTTCCTAGCTCGTCATTATAAATTAACTATCAATAATATTCTAAAAACAGACAACACCAAAATTATTTTTAGATGACATAGGACTTTACACCTCAGCTAAACTAGAAACAACCATCACAAAGAGATTTTCAGAAGCCTTGAACGATTTGAAAGATTTATGGCATATAAAAATAAACTCAACAAAGCAGCAGCCATATTTTTTACACCACCGAAATCCTTCAAGTTCTAAGGAAAAAATAGACACAACATTATTATTGAATGGACCAATACAGTTAATTTTTCAAAAGTAATTTACAACACCATAAAAATCACGATAACCCATTAATACACCATCTACCTTGCAAGACTACCTTTCAAGGCCCTCTACGTGCATGTTGCAGAACATACTTCTCCATATGTAAAGTTCCACCATAGCAAAGTAGGCCTTATAAACCATGTTTCACAAACACACAAGACAAAATTTTATACAAGATATCAACTTAGAACATTAATAATGCGGATTTTGGCTTAGGTCAGGCACCATAAATTAGAATAAGACATATTGTAACTAATATTAATTATTGTCATAACATTTGACAAATAAATATCTTTGAATTCAAATTTTTAGCATTTGCTGCCGTTGTATCGCTACCATAAATTACTTTTCTGTTGGAGATATTAGTGAATACATCTCTACTAATGATTGATTGGCAGAGTTCCCAAAAAATGTATTATCAATTTAGGAAATTAATTTTGTTACTGGAATGACCCGGTGGGAAACTGACTGAGATCGCCCGGTTAAAACCCAGTGTTTTGAGTTACATACTCAATGTGATTCAAAGTAAAGCATGAACATATAATTAAATTAAATTAAAAAAAAAAGTGGCTGGTTATCACATACAATAATTTAAAAATATCGTCCAAAATATTAGATTTGATATTTCCTATTAAATATTATAGATTTACGTGCCAGTTATATCCTTCCTTTCACCCCCACCTTAAGACACTCTGATTCTTCTTTATCTAAACGTTTTGATAGCATAAGCTCGTTCTATTCTTTCCTGCTCTGCGGAGACATCGCACCACAACAATCAATTCTATCCAAATTCAATTCTTATTCACAAATCATTTCACTATTTATCCTACTGCCTCCAAACATTTCACATTCCTTTCATTCTTTACAAATTCGTTTTCTTTCCTGTTATCAACGAACATCATTGTTTTAGCTATAATAATTGAAATAAAGTTAATTTATATTAAGATTGTATATAGATTAACCCGTAAATAACCGATTTTAAATTAAAGCCATTGTTTTGTTATTGGTTCAAACAGATTTACAACTAGTTAAATTACGTCAGCAAGATCACCAACGCGTGGCTCTTGACTTCGTTACAATACTTCAATATCTTGAACTCATAAAGAAAGTTTATATTTCGGTGCCACTTGAATTACATGCAATATGCGTCTGTGCAATGTAATAACAGAATGAATTTGCCAATTTGTTGAATTAAATCATCAGTAGTGATGAGAGCTAGATCTGTTAATATAACATCGATAACAAACGATCATGCCTTAAGCATGCTGAGCTTGCACAAAACCAATGGAAATCTTAATCGCATAAGGGAAAGATCATGCAAAATCATTAAGATAGAGTTTAGATAGGTCTACCGACTGTAGACCATTTATTCACATCAACTATCCTATTAGAATCATTTATTACAAATTAAAAATTGTAAATTTAAAGAATTTCGGTACTCAAATTCATTCATAACATTTTCTACATATTGATACAAGTAATGGTACACCAATGGCAAAATCAATTAATGTAACAATGCAGTAAGTGAGAGCATTGATGCCGGACGCATACTGCTGCGGATTCGATCCCAGAGTTAAATTTTTTGAATTTCATTGGTATCAAGATAAATTAATTATGCACACACAAAATCATTAATTTATTATACAGTAGTGTAATACACAAAATATATAAGGCCACGACCCCTCAAAAACTACCAATATAGTATGAGGTCGCAGGAGATAGGACTTAACATCGGAAATAGACTGATGATAAATACCTAATTAAAAAAAGGAAATAAATTAATAATGTCTTGAATATGGGCCATTTAACACGCAATTGATAGCAATTATTTTGAAAAATAATACCTTATTACATATATTTCATATAAAATATTAAATCAATAAGACGTATGTAAAATTTTATTTTCGTTATAAATGTTACACTAGTTTTCCAAGTTTGTCATAATTATATTTATATAATTACATACATATGTACATAATTATGTCGTAAATTATTTTTTGTGATTAGTTTTATTTCGATTTAAATCAAAAAGTTTTGACGTAGATATACCTATATCTTTTTTAAAATTTAGTCCCACAACTCAGTGGTTTACAAGTAATCTATTTAAATTACCGCTGTTCACTAATGTTAATGAACGCATTCACAATCTATATTTTTATATAGATATTTTGCCTTCATTAATGTATTTCATTTAGAATCTAGTTTGTTATATTTTTTAGTTTTTTAAGTTCTGTAAGAATTCTATTGTTTAATAATTTTATATTTTATCTTTGCTTTGTTATTAAATAAACTAACAAATTCATTATCTTTGGTACACTGGCATTGTGTATCAGAGCATACTAGCCTGGTTCCAAGGTTAACCAGCTGTCTTGGCAAACGCCTTTTGTATCGATGTACTGGTCTGACACTATTAAAATATTATTATTAACTCAAACGTTCAACAGTAAACATATCTAAACATCCTTAAATATAATTAACATTAAATCAGAATATAATAAAATTAATATTATAAAGATATTTTTTAATAGTGAATTACATCAGCGTAGCATCGATACGAATAGCGATTCATTTAAATATCAATCATTGTAATTCGTCAAGTGTATTTGTATAATAAATGTTTTCTGTAAAATAATAGTGTTTCGCTGCTTTTCTGACTTTAAAGTAAAATAAAAAATTGTTATTAAGTAATTAATAACAAAAAGGTCCTTCGACGTGTTTTGACGCAATCTACGCTATCAAAGGAATTGGATGCAATCGAGCAATCCGAGATTTGGATACTGCTAACAGATCGCAGATAAGCCAACCGCGTGCTTATAGATCTCCATAGGTCCAAACTCACACAACCAACTAATATATATGTAAGGAAATTGTATTTATTTAGTTGGTAACACTGACCAGAGATATAACAACTGCAGTTATAGCTACTTTGATTTTAATGTGCGTCAACGGCCAACAACCAGTTGTTGATTTAGTTTAAAATTAGATAAAAAGGAATTGAAAATTTAAATAATATACTTTAAATGTAGTTTCTGTGATTTCAGGTATTAAATTAAATAGTGTAATTAATATAATGGTTATGTAAATTACACAACAATTAACAATTTAGTGAAGTGCCCTATTTAGTGACGTTTCTATCACTATTTCACTTCAATTATAGTTCGCATCAACTTTATCTTTATTTGTATTCGGACAGGTAGAGTAATTTAAAAAACTGAACTATAAATGAACTCTTTTATGACAAAAAAATCATGACGCATCTTCAATATGATGTCAAAGTGACTCTAAAATGTTTACTAGGAAGCAACACATAAGATTGATTAAAAATTTGAAATTTCTAAAATGTCTTATATATAAATTATTTATTTGTTACATGAGATACATCTTAATTATATTTTAAGTTTTTACAGTACGATAAAGCTATTCCGGTCCACGCGTATAGCATGATGCATTTTCTGCGCTCTGTTGTTTAACACAGATTGCAACCGATTACAATATTTATAAGCTATATATCAATTTATAATATTATCAATATATATTATAGTTTTACAATGATATTTCTTTTCGATAGCAAAACGTGGAAATTTAGGTAATAGTGCTATACAGAAGTATATTATAAGAGGCCTAATAATATATAAAAAGTACGTACTTTATTATTATTAAATACGCTGATTTGAATGAATTAATGGAACAATTTAAGGTCTATGAAGAAAAACACTTAGTCAATCGAAGTATCATTAAGAATATTCGCGCCCTAACAAATAGTGGCAAGACAGCAAATAGTGCTATTTAGGCTAACAAAAAAGTGGCAAGAGGTTAAAAAGGTTGCAAAGAAAGGCATTAGGAGTGGTGTTCGGAATATGTATACCACACACACGCTACCTATCAATGTGGAACGGAAGTCACACCACTCAGTTTAGGGTGGGTATTAAGTGCAAGAGTTATGATGATAAAATTGTTAACAACAGAGAGTGCTTTAAGAAGAATGCTTTGCGAGGAATTCGAAAGAAAAGATAGAAATAATAGCAGAAAAATGACGATATTATGGTAAAAATGTGTGAACATGTGGGAAATTGGATGAAAGGTTAAAATATAAGAAGTTAGTAATTTTGAGTATTGCGAATTAGGCCGAAGTGCAGAGTGTAATTTTGAGATTGGGAAAGAGGTGACCTGCTGCAATGGAGGCGCGGAAATAATAAATAGCAAATTTAAAAGTAAGATGGATGACATTTAACCGGAGTGCATTAGAGTATTCACAGACGGATCATAGATGGCAACGAGGCCTGGGGCGGGAGTAATGACGGAGTCAACTAAGCAGATAACAACTTTACAAGAAGAAATCAATTCAGTTCTTAATGCATAGCTGGTAGCTATCAAAGAAGCCATTTCAACAATTAAGAACAATAGATGGTCGAAAGCTGTAATATTCATAGATTCAAAAGCAGGTGTGGAAGCATAGGGGAAAAATTGGATTATCAGAAAAGCAGAAAATATATTTTTTACAGTAAAAAGAAATCTAAATAGAATAAAGATAAAGGGATTCGATGTACCGTTAGTGTGGATTCCTGCTCACAAAGGAAGCACAGGATCGAAAAAGCAAACGACGCCGCACAACAAACAGCGAGAACAAATAGCTGTTGGAGAAATTCAATATGTTGTGGACATATTGGCAAAAAGCAAAAATGAAGTGAAAGAGAAGTGGTATGTAAAACAATTCAGACAAATAAAGAAAATTTTTCAATGTATAATCTTCGGTGTGCGAACGTTGTTCGTGGTGGAAAACCCAAGGTCCGAAAAGAGTTTTGTCACTTATTTAGAGGGTGGACGATACAGAGGCATTGGCTCATCTTAGAAGAAATCACTTGGGGCAATAAGATACTTTTAATTGTGAAGAAGGTGTAGCAGATCTAGAACATTTGATGACTCTATCTATTCTTGATGTTCCAGATATTGAGTACCAGGTATCCCAGTTCCTCAATTGTGGTCTTCAATTAGTCAATATCTGTTGTGAGGTGCTTAATTTTTAGAACCACTCTAAAATTTCATTTTGGTTAAGTTTGTATGTTTGGAACTCTTTTTGGAGCTCCTTAATTGTAGTAGTGTAAGCTTAAGTGGGTTTTGGTTGAATTTTAACTTCCTCAGCTCGCAGGATTTTAATTTCTAATTTGTTTTTGATAATGTCATTGAACAGTTTGATTAGAGGTTGTATGTTCTTTACTATATCAACATAAATTGGCAGCAGTTTGACAGGTTTGGGTTCCTGTATATTATGTTCGTCAGTATGACTTTCATTATCGAGAGCTGAAAATATATTTTCCGTGTGCACTGGAGCACTCGGCCAGTATCTATTGAGCTTCGCTTGCTTTAGATTCTTTAAGGGTATGTCTGGGCTATTACGTGCTTTTCTTGCTGGTTACATTCGTATAACTGTTTTCTTGTACTACTGGTGGATTAGTACTAACTTCTTCTCTTTTATTATTTGAATAATTTATGGTCTTACTAGACTCTCCAGCAAACAATGTTTGGCTTGCTCAGAATTCGTGAGGCCGACCTCCAAAGAGGGTGGATTTTTCAGGCTCAATCTTGGTATGCCACCTGGGATAGTTTTATCCGCTTTTGTAATAATAATAGCTTGAAATTGCGTTGATTTTGGCCGCCACCTAGGGACGCACCCAATGGGGGTTTTTTTCCTAGCTCGTCATTATAAATTAACTATTAATAATATTCTAAAAACAGACAACACCAAAATTATTTTTAGATGACATAGGACTTTACACCTCAGCTAAACTAGAAACAACCATCACAAAGAGATTTTCAGAAGCCTTGAACGATTTGAAAGATTTATGGCATATAAAAATAAACTCAACAAAAACAGCAGCCATATTTTTTACACCACCGAAATCCTTCAAATTCTAAGGAAAAAATAGACACAACATTTCTATTGAATGGACCAATACAGTTAATTTTTCAAAAGTAATTTACAACACCATAAAAATCACGATAACCCATTAATACACCATCTACCTTGCAAGACTACCTTTCAAGGCCCTCTACGTGCATGTTGCAGAACATACTTCTCCATATGTAAAGTTCCACCATAGCAAAGTAGGCCTTATAAACCATGTTTCACAAACACACAAGACAAAATTTTATACAAGATATCAACTTAGAACATTAATAATGCGGATTTTGGCTTAGGTCAGGCACCATAAATTAGAATAAGACATATTGTAACTAATATTAATTATTGTCATAACATTTGACAAATAAATATCTTTGAATTCAAATTTTTAGCATTTGCTGCCGTTGTATCGCTACCATAAATTACATTTCTGTTGGAGATATTAGTGAATACATCTCTACTAATGATTGATTGGCAGAGTTCCCAAAAAATGTATTATCAATTTAGGAAATTAATTTTGTTACTGGAATGGCCCGGTGGGAAACTGACTGAGATCGCCCGGTTAAAACCCAGTGTTTTGAGTTACATACTCAATGTGATTCAAAGTAAAGCATGAACATATAATTAAATTAAATTAAAAAAAAAAGTGGCTGGTTATCACATACAATAATTTAAAAATATCGTCCAAAATATTAGATTTGATATTTCCTATTAAATATTATAGATTTACGTGCCAGTTATATCCTTCCTTTCACCCCCACCTTAAGACACTCTGATTCTTCTTTATCTAAACGTTTTGATAGCATAAGCTCGTTCTATTCTTTCCTGCTCTGCGGAGACATCGCACCACAACAATCAATTCTATCCAAATTCAATTCTTATTCACAAATCATTTCACTATTTATCCTACTGCCTCCAAACATTTCACATTCCTTTCATTCTTTACAAATTCGTTTTCTTTCCTGTTATCAACGAACATCATTGTTTTAGCTATAATAATTGAAATAAAGTTAATTTATATTAAGATTGTATATAGATTAACCCGTAAATAACCGATTTTAAATTAAAGCCATTGTTTTGTTATTGGTTCAAACAGATTTACAACTAGTTGAATTACGTCAGCAAGATCACCAACGCGTGGCTCTTGACTTCGTTACAATACTTCAATATCTTGAACTCATAAAGAAAGTTTATATTTCGGTGCCACTTGAATTACATGCAATATGCGTCTGTGCAATGTAATAACAGAATGAATTTGCCAATTTGTTGAATTAAATCATCAGTAGTGATGAGAGCTAGATCTGTTAATATAACATCGATAACAAACGATCATGCCTTAAGCATGCTGAGCTTGCACAAAACCAATGGAAATCTTAATCGCATAAGGGAAAGATCATGCAAAATCATTAAGATAGAGTTTAGATAGGTCTACCGACTGTAGACCATTTATTCACATCAACTATCCTATTAGAATCATTTATTACAAATTAAAAATTGTAAATTTAAAGAATTTCGGTACTCAAATTCATTCATAACATTTTCTACATATTGATACAAGTAATGGTACACCAATGGCAAAATCAATTAATGTAACAATGCAGTAAGTGAGAGCATTGATGCCGGACGCATACTGCTGCGGATTCGATCCCAGAGTTAAATTTTTTGAATTTCATTGGTATCAAGATAAATTAATTATGCACACACAAAATCATTAATTTATTATACAGTAGTGTAATACACAAAATATATAAGGCCACGACCCCTCAAAAACTACCAATATAGTATGAGGTCGCAGGAGATAGAACTTAACATCGGAAATAGACTGATGATAAATACCTAATTAAAAAAAGGAAATAAATTAATAATGTCTTAAATATGGGCCATTTAACACGCAATTGATAGCAATTATTTTGAAAAATAATACCTTATTACATATATTTCATATAAAATATTAAATCAATAAGACGTATGTAAAATTTTATTTTCGTTATAAATGTTACACTAGTTTTCCAAGTTTGTCATAATTATATTTATATAATTACATACATATGTACATAATTATGTCGTAAATTATTTTTTGTGATTAGTTTTATTTCGATTTAAATCAAAAAGTTTTGACGTAGATATACCTATATCTTTTTTAAAATTTAGTCCCACAACTCAGTGGTTTACAAGTAATCTATTTAAATTACCGCTGTTCACTAATGTTAATGAACGCATTCACAATCTATATTTTTATATAGATATTTTGCCTTTATTAATGTATTTCATTTAGAATCTAGTTTGTTATATTTTTTAGTTTTTTAAGTTCTGTAAGAATTCTATTGTTTAATAATTTTATATTTTATCTTTGCTTTGTTATTAAATAAACTAACAAATTCATTATCTTTGGTACACTGGCATTGTGTATCAGAGCATACTAGCCTGGTTCCAAGGTTAACCAGCTGTCTTGGCAAACGCCTTTTGTATCGATGTACTGGTCTGACACTATTAAAATATTATTATTAACTCAAACGTTCAACAGTAAACATATCTAAACATCCTTAAATATAATTAACATTAAATCAGAATATAATAAAATTAATATTATAAAGATATTTTTTAATAGTGAATTACATCAGCGTAGCATCGATACGAATAGCGATTCATTTAAATATCAATCATTGTAATTCGTCAAGTGTATTTGTATAATAAATGTTTTCTGTAAAATAATAGTGTTTCGCTGCTTTTCTGACTTTAAAGTAAAATAAAAAATTGTTATTAAGTAATTAATAACAAAAAGGTCCTTCGACGTGTTTTGACGCAATCTACGCTATCAAAGGAATTGGATGCAATCGAGCAATCCGAGATTTGGATACTGCTAACAGATCGCAGATAAGCCAACCGCGTGCTTATAGATCTCCATAGGTCCAAACTCACACAACCAACTAATATATATGTAAGGAAATTGTATTTATTTAGTTGGTAACACTGACCAGAGATATAACAACTGCAGTTATAGCTACTTTGATTTTAATGTGCGTCAACGGCCAACAACCAGTTGTTGATTTAGTTTAAAATTAGATAAAAAGGAATTGAAAATTTAAATAATATACTTTAAATGTAGTTTCTGTGATTTCAGGTATTAAATTAAATAGTGTGATTAATATAATGGTTATGTAAATTACACAACAATTAACAATTTAGTGAAGGGCCCTATTTAGTGACGTTTCTATCACTATTTCACTTCAATTATAGTTCGCATCAACTTTATCTTTATTTGTATTCGGACAGGTAGAGTAATTTGAGAAAATGAACTATAAATGAACTCTTTTATGACAAAAAAATCATGACGCATCTTCAATATGATGTCAAAGTGACTCTAAAATGTTTACTAGGAAGCAACACATAAGATTGATTAAAAATTTGAAATTTCTAAAATGTCTTATATATAAATTATTTATTTGTTACATGAGATACATCTTAATTATATTTTAAGTTTTTACAGTACGATAAAGCTATTCCGGTCCACGCGTATAGCATGATGCATTTTCTGCGCTCTGTTGTTTAACACAGATTGCAACCGATTACAATATTTATAAGCTATATATCAATTTATAATATTATCAATATATATTATAGTTTTACAATGATATTTCTTTTCGATAGCAAAACGTGGAAATTTAGGTAATAGTGCTATACAGAAGTATATTATAAGAGGCCTAATAATATATAAAAAGTACGTACTTTATTATTATTAAATACGCTGATTTGAATGAATTAATGGAACAATTTAAGGTCTATGAAGAAACACTTAGTCAATCGAAGTATCATTAAGAATATTCGCGCCCTAACAAGTTGAACATGAATAAGAACGAACACAAGATATGTCATGATTAGCCAGATGACCAGTTTCAGGTTAAAAACGATGTTCGCAAATGTTATTCGTGTAATAAGAAGAAAAATGAAAACGAACTAAGATGCCCTAAGTATCTATGCAACGGCCATAATGTATCTACATACAGATCAAGGTCTCCAGTAAAAACAGAAATAAAAGAAGGACCGAAAAGACAACTTAAATGTGAAACTGTGAAAAAGCAAAATGCTGAAGATACCTTCTGTAAAACCGTACAAATAGATGGAAAAAATATTTATGCATTTTTAAATTTAGGAAGAGACAGTGTAATAATCCGACAAGATGTCGCCAGTGAAATAACCATGAAATTTATTATTCATAACGTTAAATTAATTGGTTTCGGTCAAGGTACATGTAATACGCTTGGAAAGCGCCAATCAATAATTACGATCGATTGAATAGACATTCTCTGTGAAGTTCTATTAGTTTCTAATCAAGCGTAGGATAATCAAATTCTTGTTGAAAGAGGCGCATTATTGAACAGTATATTTATATATGTAATTAAAAATGGACCATAAAACATAGAACCAAATAACAAGAACGTTAGTGCAGGTATTAAAAATGAAACAGTTTCACGTGTAAATAAAATTAAATACAGTGAACCGAATGTAGAATCAGAGATAAATATACAGACTAATTTATCGGAACAAGAACAGAAAAACTTATTAAATTTACAAAATTGGTAGAACTGATCTTGTAGAAATGAAAATAGACTTAACTGATAAAGAAGTAATTCGCATACAGATTACCATACGGACAACGCAAAAATGTCGGAAAAAAAGTGAAAGAATTATTAGATGCAGGAATAATAGAAGAATCTAGATCAGAATATTCAAGCCCAATGATTCTAGTCCTAGTCCTAGATCCTACGAAGACTGAAGAAGAACGTCTCGTGGTTTATTGCAGAAGACTAAATGCTAAAACACGACGTGAAAAATTTCCCATGCCCTTGATCGATTATAATGGCTGAATCAACTCACTGAAAACAAGTACTTTACAAAAGGCCGAGCGCTTATCATCAGATAGCGATGTCCATTTCATGCCAGATTCAAAAAATACAAAGACAATGATTCTTAATTTTATTTATTTTGCCCTTATTGCTAGGTCGAGACCTGTATATAAAGTGATTTGAAATCGCAACAGAGCGTTTAAACATTGAATATGAAACAATCCAAAAATCGAAATAATATTTAATAAGAATACATAAAGGAAATGAATGAATAATAAAAATAATTATAATATTTCATTTAAACTTAAAATACAAAAAATATATTATACATTCTATTATATAATTGTGAGTGTATAAAAAAAAATAAAACCCAGTACTATTTTACTTACTAAATCATAATCAACAAACCAATGGTCCTTCGAGCGTCGAATAAATTTAACGTCTTACAAACGAAGTATTTCTATTGAGTTATTTGAAAGAAAGTTATCTTCAAGAATTTGGAAAACACTATTCATACGAGCGAGCTTTATCGTGGCCAGACATCCGCATCCAGCGTTTTTAATATCATCACGAGAAAGTCTCATAGTGGATGGAGCAATTAAATTAATAAGTGACCTGGAATTTCCTATTATATTATTTTTCTTATACTAATTACATGCAGTATCATCCTTTTAAATTGTACCAAGTATGTTATTTTGGAGCTTTTTTTATTACTCAATTTAATAAGTTTTAATTTTGTACTTGTTATTTATTAGAACTTTTACGGTTTACTAAACAGTCATATCAATTTGTCTACTAGGCAAACGTTTGTCCAAAATTCCTTCTCCGTTATTATAAGGAATTTGATTGTTATTTTCTATTATAAAATCTTTATTCCATATTATTAAATTTTGTGTAAAATATATTTTATTATTCGTTTGTAATGGCATTGGCGAAGCTAAGTGGAAGAAAAATTCGACGTTCTCTACTTTGTCCACTTCTAGTTTATTTTAAATCCATTGCTCTAGAAAGACAAATATTATGCGGTTCTGAAGATGAAACAGAAATAAGTAGAATAGATATCGATTTCGGAGATTACATAGAAAAATATGGTTATTTAATGGCATTACTAAATAAAGTAATTGTAATTGTAAAGTACCTGCTTCTTCTGTAATAATAAACATTTGACTTACAAATGTCCTAGTATCTCAAAGCTCATTACTGATGATAGATATATTGAGATTGGTAGGAAAAATCTATGCTTTAATTGTTTAAGACCTGGACATTTTGACGAATGTTCTTCATCCGCTTTTATTTGTCACTTATGCCAAGGCCAGCATTATGCAATTTTGTATAAATCAATCCCAACTGTAGAGTTAAATCATGATAATAGTAAAATATTCTCTCTCACCGGTGTATTATTATTAACAGCCCAAGTTAAATTTCTTGATGCTAATGGTAAACCTAAGAACCATTCAATATTGCAGTATTCAGTTATGAACGAATACATAAAATTAAATCACATGACTGTTAACCTTGACCAAAATATATTAGAAAATTAATTTTTTTTTACCGCATCATAGTGTGTTGAAACCTAGCAGCACAACCAGCGTGTTGTTTTTGATGGGTCAATGAAAACCACTTCAGGCATTTTAATAAATAATTTATATGTCAAAATTTAGATTTTAACAATACCCATATGTAGTCATTACCGATATCGCAATGACGTATCGAAAGGTCCTGGTAAACCTTACGCAAAGAAATCTTCAACAGATTCTATGGCGATCCAGTCTAGCCGATCCAATATTGTCATATCAGTTAAATGTCACATACGGAACCGCGTCTGCGTCATTCTTAGCTATAAGAAGCCTCTGCCAGCTTAGGCACAAGTGTAAACTAACGCATTCTATTGCGTCTAAATCGATATAATTAAAGTTTGAGTAATTTAGACTTTAATAAAAAAACAATTTATTTTAGTTTTACTTAAATAATATTTATTTGGACTAATAATCACTGCGCGATGCAGCTTATGCCTAGTCTCAAATGGTGAGCCAGCCAATTACTATCTGCACGATGCAGATTATACATGAACTTGAACTCAAAAAGTGGTGAGCCAATTACTAACTGCGCGATGCAGTTTATACATGAACTCAAATGGTGAGCCAGCTAATTACTATCTCTAGAGTGCTTGGTCAGCAAAGATACTGAAGAGACATTGTTAGTTTTGTGTTGTATGGAATGTGTGCTATAACACCTCCCCTATAAGATGAAATCTTATGCTTCAAATGTAGCAAAAGGTTTTTGCAACTCTTCAATATTTTTGCTATCTATTTCTTGTGCATTTTCATTTTTAATTATTTTTATTTTTCTAAAATATTTGATTATCTTATATACTACAATAGTAATTATTATGAATAATATGGGTAATAATGTATAATTAATTATGTGCACATAGTCTGGGATTTTTCTGTCATCGAAGTTTTCAGGTAGTAGGGCTAGGGTGGTCTGTAGCTTGTCTACGTTGCCCAGGTCCAGGTGTTTTAGGTTGGTCACGGTAGAGATGTTTAGGTGTTTGTTTTGGATCTCTGGTATTTTCGGCAGGGAAATGGTGTTCCAAGCTTCGACTTTCACTTCTATATCCATGTATTGAAGAGTATTATCTGAAACAGAAAATTGACAATCTCGTGCAAGGTGTATTATATACGTTCCTTGTAGACGTATGTCACGCTGGCTGTTGCATGTTAAGGTGCCACTGGTTTCGTCATTTGTGATTAACATCCAGGTGTTGAATTCGATGTTCTGGATCTTGATACCGGTTAGAGAAATCACTAAGGGTTGACATTTGCTGGTTGGCTGGTTTTGAATTAGTTTTATCTCGCAGGTGGTTTCCTCGATGTTGAGTGGTTCGCTAAGCTTGCATAGGAATTGATTGTTATATATTTCTTTGCAGGGTGCATTAAAATCTACATGTTTATACTCATTCACAATGGTGTATTGGGTTCGTGGAATAATCATTTGGAATTTATTGTTATAAGGTATGGGGATTGGATATAGTTTATAATACGTAAATATATTAGGGTTTACTAGTGGTATATTTATTACAAAAACGATTAAGTTTTTATTGGTGTATGCTTTGACATTGCTAATAGTTTCATATTGTTGAATGTTCTCTGATGTAATATCGTAAGGCAGTTTGATATGTTTGGTTGTATCAACATGTTCCTTTATTGCTTGTAATTCTGCTAATAGGTGATCAGGTTCTAGGATTGAACCACTAAGCGTGTTCAGTTTAGCGAATGTTATGTCAGTTTCAATGGTTCTTAGTAGGTGCAAAAGTAATTGCATTGATTGACTGACAAGTCCGATCGATTCTGTTATAAAGATGTTAAATACTTGGTGTTTGAGTTTCTCGATATCGTTCATTAGGAATTTGGTACGTTTATCTAGTTCTTCTTGATTAGAATCAATGGTATGTAGGGCCGATTTAAATTGAACGAGTATATCGTTTGTTAATTTTATTTGTTTAGATATAGCTTTATTTAGAGTTTCTTGTTTATTATCAAGTGTCTCCAGGGCTAAATTTATACGCTCGCCGTCGTTAGCGTCTAGGTTTCCACCGATTGCTTTCCAAACAGTACCTAAGCCATCTATGAAGCCTCTTTTTTCTTTTCGAGTTGGGAGAATTTGTTTAAATTTTCTACTTATTTCCATATTTAGGATGTCCATTACAGCAGTGCTGTGCCCATAGGTTGTAAATTTCTTTTTTTCTAATTTCGTTTTATTATCTTCTCTAGTGAGGTGTACGCGGTTATAATATTTTATTAAGGGGTCCAAATCTATTTTCTTGACTAAAGTCCAATATTCCTTGATGTTTTGGGCTGTTCCTAGTTGCACAGGATATAATCCTGGGTTATCAGTGATTTTAATAATTCGGCATTAATTAATATCGCTGGTGTTGGTTGCGGTGATGATCCTGCAACAATCAGGATTTCTTAGTACTTGATCGTGTTTTTAATATATTTATTTTTAATTAATTAATAAATAAATAATTCATTTGTATTTCGGGATTTGAGTGCATGATGTATTTGTGCTTTGTGGGCCCATGCCGTTTAAATACTTCTAGGACCTCTTCTTTTGTTCTATTAAAAAGTCCTTGTGCTATAGGGGGCATTCGTATTATTAATTCGGTTGGTGAATTTTCAAATTTTTTTAGAAATTCGGAAAGTTTGTCCAGGCAGTTTTGTTAATTGCAGACTGGATTTATTGTGTGTCCAAATGTTCTTCCTCGCGTGAGTTTATATGGGCCCTCTACGAGGTTATTAGTTCTTTTAGCTTTATTTAATATGTATTCGAAATTGAGTGTGTTTTTTTTTTTTGCTATTAACTTTGCGAATCCGTTGTAGTATCTTGGTTTTTCGTCTCTGGGGTTGAATTTGTCGTGAACTAGGTGTAGAATATAATCTGTCTTAGATTTATCGACAGGTAGTGTAGTGCGTTCGAATAGTACGTTACTTTCTTCTTCGTTAAGTTCGATTGAAGTTGAGTTTTTCATTTTAGTTTTCACTAGGTTATCTACATGTGTTTCTCTTAATTTTTACTTTTTTAGATTTTCAGTTTTATATAATTCTTGTAATTCTTTGATAAGATTATTTGAGAATTCAGTTATATTTGTATATTTTTTAATATTATTTGTAATATGATTGGGTATACCGTGGTGTGAGAAATACGTTATTAGTTTATCGGCAATTTCTGTGGATGACCTATTTGCGATTTTGTATGCCTGTGTGTATTTTGAAAATACATCTATTATAGTAAGGAGTTGGGTATTGTCTATACCAAACGTATCTATATGTAATTTCTCAAATGGTCTCTCAGGTGTTTCGGTGTTATTTAGCGGTGCTCTAATTGGTTTTCTGTTAAATTTGCACTGTTTGCATGTGCTGCAGTTTTTGATGAAATTTTCGACATCTTTTCGTAGACTAGACCACGTATATATTTCGCAAATTAATTTATATGTGGCGTCTATTACTTCATTACTTGCTGATTCTGATTATTACTCTGGTGGTTCTTTTACTCAAGAAAAGGTTCCATGTTGTTATTCCGCTATTGCCATGTTTTTGTGTTAGTGTTCATGTATGTCTTCTTGTGCTACCTTTGGATTTTTTAAAAATAGCTTTAATCATGATAATAACTTGTACTGTCTGTATTTATTTCCTAAACTTTATGCAGATAAAATTGCTATTTTATTTTTGTGTTTTTCAATGTGTTAGTATATGGATTATCATAGTAGCTGAATTAGAAATGCTGACTTAGTTTGTTAATGCAGCATTATCTTTTGTACTGGAGTATAGGGTTTCATTACATCTTATAATAGCACATTTGACTTGGATAGGTCATGTTTATGTTTTATGATACCGGGTACTCTGGTATTGTGGAATGCGCTTATATTTTGCTCTCACAGTTGTTTTTGTGTAAATTAGCGGCGTTCAAATCATGATGTATTTGCATTGCTTGCAAATTGCTTGCAGTTTCCACGTATTTTATTAGAATACACGGGTATATCTTTCGTAAATGACCTTGTGCGTTGCGTTTGTTTCTTGATGTCTGATATCATTTTTTATTTTATGCTCGTTTTTATATTTTCCGATGGTGTTTATCTTTTAAATTATTGTACATTTAATACGTGTTGTCATTACAATGGGTTTAATGAGTTTTATTTTTAAATGTATTTTTGTTAATGTAGATATTAATAGGTCGCGTTTCTTTATTTTAACTTAAATAATTTGCTCTTTTTATTAATTTTAATAATTTTAACTGCGTTGGTGATTGTATCGAAATAGGTATTATTTGATGTCGCTTAATTGGTATGTTTTTATGTTTGTTGTATGTTTATAGGGTTTTACTGCTGGTGATAACCAGTGTTTATGCGATTTTCTGCATTAAGGTGGTTGTTTCTGATTCTTAATTCGTTTCATTTTCTTTTTCTTTTTGTCTGTTGTGTTTTGTAAATGTATTGTTTATCGTAATATTTGTAGTTATTTATTTAAATAGTTGTTCTGTATAATTCTTTTAATAGTTCATACAATTTTCTTTATTAAGGTTATTGTCCGTTTTAGGGTTTTATTATTTTTTGTTTTAAATTTCGAAATTAAATATTATATAGTCAGGTGGGTTTGGTTGCTTGGGGTTGCGTATTCGAATTGTTGAGGTTCGGGTAGAAATTTTTAATTTTTTTCGGGAAGTATTGAAGACTTTTTGAAGTTAATCTTATCAGGAAGTTGTTTAAAATTAAGTCAATATATGTTTTAACATTTTTATTCGTCATGATATTCGTCAAATAATCATCTATCCAGTTATTATTTTTATTTCGTTTAGTTCCATATAGTTGCTTTAGTTGTGCTGAATTTCTAATCTTCTGTCCACGAATTATTTCTTTTCTGTGATCATTTATCCACAAAGTGTGTGCCTCGTTTTCTGAATCTTCTTGTTTTTCTGGTATGCATTTAGCTTTGTTTCTTTTTTTCTTTTCAATTTTATCTTTTATTTTAAAATTTTGATTTTGATTATTTCCTGCTTTTCTTTGCCTTATATTGTGTAATTTTTTTACTTCAGAATATTGCATATTTAGTTTTTCTGGTTTTTCTTGGTTGATATTTTGTTGCTTCACTATTTCAAGTTCTTTTATAGTTTGCTTTTCTGCTACTTGTCCGATTTTTTGTTGATTTTTTACTTTAAAATCTAGAAAGTTTGGATTTTTTGATTGTTGCTTAACATTTTGTTGATTTGGTATTTCAAAATGTTGTGTATTTTGATTCTCTGATTCTTGATTCATATTTTGCTGATTTTCTGTGTTTTGTTTGACGCTTACTTTTCCTTGCTTCATTTTTACTTCAACAATTGTCTTTTTCTTTACTTCTGTTTTGTTAAACTCTTCAAGTTCTTTTTCCTTTTCATCTGTATTCAGAACTTCTTCTGAATTATTCTGGCTTTGTATTTTGATATTTGTGGGAACATTGTTCGCCATTTCTTTTTGTAATTTGATATCGTTTTTATTTTCATTTATTTCTGTGTCCCGTTTTTCTTCTGAATTTTGGTTTTGTATTTTGATTTCTGTACTCTCGTTGTTTATGATTACTTCTTGTAGTTCCGTCCGTACATTGTCTATTTCTTTATTCTCAATGGTTTGTTCGATTATTGTTTCACACGGTTTTTGTGTTGACGGCTCTGTTTGAAAATCTTGTGTGTTCTTCACTTGTTGTTGATGAGGGTGGTTATATTCCTCGTTGGTATGAATTTCGTGGTTCGTCATATCTTCTATTATTAATTCTAGAAGTTCATCCATTGTGTTAGGATTTTGGCGTTTTAATTTACATCCAAGGGGGTCGTTTAGCTCCTTTATGAAATCTCTCACCTTTAGGGGATCGTAATGTTTTGCCAGTGCTCTCATATTTAAAGATGTTTTATTGTGAAGTGTGTTCAAAACATTAAAGTTGTTAACTGATTCTAAACATCTAAAGTATTAAGTAATATCTTTCTCATTAGGCTTTCGTTTAAGTGTTGTTGTATCCGGGAGATGGCTGCGTTTTTTAGTATAACTATTTATTAAAATAGTTTTTAATTTCTCCCATGTATTAATATGTTTATTCTTTATTAAACTTGCTGCGTCTCCAATAATCTTGCTTTTTATAGCTGAGAGCAATAGACCGTTATTCCTAATAGCTTCTTTTTTATCTTCATTTTTACCGGGGAATATGGCAAAATTATCTATGATCACTTCGCAATCTTCTATAAAATTCGTCAGCGAATTGTTTCCATTATATTCCTTTACATAATTTAGATAAATATGGAATGTCTCCATTTTGATTTATAGTGTAACTTTTATTTAAGAAAAGTTATTTTGTAAACATTTTATTTTTAAAAATTATTATTATTATATAGTTAATTTGCAAGTATTTTATTATATTACATTATAGTATTACTCTTGATATTTTTAATTTTCATTAGGCCTATATAAGCGATTTATATTTCTTTTTAGAAAATTATTATTTAATTATTGTATTACGTTGCGTAATTTATATTTTAAATTAATATTATTTTTAATATTTGGTAGGCCTGTATAAGCGATTTATACTCCTTTTTTTAAATTTAATACCTGTTTTAGGCCTGTATAAACGATTTATACTCCTTTTTAAACAGGAAATATTATTGTAAAAATAATAATAATTTTTGTTTTTGGGAAGTGTGAATATAGAAAGGAAATATGAATGAGTACTCACATTACGATTATCACCGCGATGCCTTGCGAGATCTTCATGTCGATATGCTGCTGCTAGTGGGTCGATGAGTCTCGGAGCACTTTAATTTCTGTTTCTATTTCACTCCACTATTTATTGAGTTTACTTTATTCTTTAACTTTATTTTTGTAGGTTTCGAAATATTAAGTTAACCATAAAAATGGAAAAATTTACAGCGATTGTAATTCCTTAATATCCTACCGACTGCGCCAATTAAAGTTTGAGTAATTTAGACTTTAATAAAAAAACAATTTATTTTAGTTTGACTTAAATAATATTTATTTGGACTAATAATCACTGCGCGATGCAGCTTATGCCTAGTCTCAAATGGTGAGCCAGCCAATTACTATCTGCACGATGCAGATTATACATGAACTTGAACTCAAAAAGTGGTGAGCCAATTACTAACTGCGCGATGCAGTTTATACATAACCTCAAATGGTGAGCCAGCTAATTACTATCTCTAGAGTGCTTGGTCAGCAAAGATACTGAAGAGACATTGTTAGTTTTGTGTTGTATGGAATGTGTGCTATAACAATATTAAAAGATTTTTTTGTCGACGATTTACTTACTGGCTCGGAAACACTTGATGAATTATCAAGGAAGTGTTTAGAAATTGACTCTATTTTAAAGGCTGCCGGATTTAAGCTGCGACAATGGTTTTCCAATTCGCCTCATTTAATTCACCAAGTTAAACAATTGAATAACTGTATTAATAACATTTAATTGGGCGATTCAAATGAATTAAAAACCCTAGGCGTAGAATGGAATCCTCACACTATTTCATTCAAATACA
This sequence comes from Panorpa germanica, assembly GCA_963678705.1. Lineage (NCBI taxonomy): Eukaryota > Metazoa > Arthropoda > Insecta > Mecoptera > Panorpidae > Panorpa > Panorpa germanica. The sequence continues at coordinate 114,761 of CAVMBN010000076.1, forward strand.
ACATTACCAATATTGATATTCCCGTTATAAATACCAAGCGAACTATTTGGTCAATTGTATCTAAAATAGTTGATCCGTTAGGACTTCTTTCACGATACATTATAAATTTTAAAATAATATTGCAAATGTTATGGTCATATGATTTAAATTGAGATGATCCAATTCCGCTTAAGTAACATACTAATTGGACATCTTTGACAGTCAATCTGAGCAAACTTAACATTTTAAGTATACCACGCCACACCTTAATAAAGAATTGCATAAAAATCGAACTTCATGAATTCTGTAACGCATCTGAGAAAGCTAACGGTGCATGCTTGTATTTAAAATGAAGCGACTCTTACAATAATTGTAATATACTACTTATCTGTTCAAAATCTAAAGTCGCACCATTGACTTGACTTGAACTATGTGCTATGTCTATTAAAATTTTAAATATATATCTTTGGTCCGATTCAGCTATATTTTTGTCGTGGTTGAAACTAACTCCGAGCACAATAAAAAATTTTGTGGGAAATCGAATTTCTGAAATACAGAGAAATATGATGTCTATACTGCAATGGCGTCATACTGCTTCTGAGTCTAATCCTTTTGATCTTATATCGAGAGGTATAAAACCCAAAATTTTGTCATATAATGGTAAAATAACCCTTCGTAAATAACTTCATAGTGGACACTTTACCTGAAACCTATTATTCTAAGCGCCAATGTCGAATTAACAATAAATATTCTTAATTTGTATTCTTCGTTAAGGACCCTAAATAGAATCACTGCATATTGTATGCGTTTCATAAAAAATTGTTCAAATCCTAAAAATAAAACAATTGGACCTTTAACCATATCTAGAAACTTTTGCAATAGAATTTGAAATTTTGATTAAAAACCAACACTTACCTCTTAATTACCTAATGATTTACCCACTGACAGGGTTTCTTGTGAATTTTCATTTAAGGCAAAGGGAATTGATTATGCGGGTTCCAAAATGATTAAAAATAAATTAGCTTGCGGGAGCATTTTAATTAAATCATATATATGTTTATTGATCTGTTTTTCCACAAAGGCAGTTCACCTTGAATTAATTACACAGAACTTTCTTTCAGCACTAAAACGTTTTATATCTCGCCGTGGAAAACTCAGCGTCATATATTTTGATAACGGTACGAATTTCGTTGCGTCATAAATTTGTTGTCCAAGTTTGTTTCCAGTAATGGCAAAATGCAATTATGAACTGAGTTTCTGATCAATTAGTGTCTTTGGAAATTTATTTCACCTAGATCTCCCCATTTTGGTGGTCTTTGAGAATCTAATGTTAAAAGTACAAAAACTCATTTAAAAAATATTTGGAAAATTCCAACTTGACATACAAGGACAACTATACTATATTGGTCCAAGTAGAAGCAATATTAAATTTTAGTGCTTTATATGCGATGTCCAACGATCCTTCCGATTTCTTATTCGTAAATTACTCGTAACAGGTAAACTCGTCTCCCGTTGACTACAACTCCAGATCCCTCAAATATTACTAATATGAGCAAGCTGTCTTAATTTAATTATGTTCAACAGTGTATCCAACATTACTGGCGCAGATGGGCGTCAGATTACATTCATCACCTTCAGCAGCGAACTAAATGGAAGGTATCTTCAAAACCTCAAATGGCCATCGGATGGCTGGTACTATTAAAGGGCGACAATTCTTCTCCATTTAATTGGATTCCTGGTCGAGATACTGAATTGATATCTGATCCATATCAACAACAACGCGTCGCTATAGTGCAGACTTCTACAGGCCTTATCAAAAGAGCAGTTCGCAATTTAGCGATACTCCCAAATCAGGAAACTTAGATAATGAATTATATTTTTTGTATTTTTATTTTAAACGATATATTATATTATTTTTAATTATTCATTCATATCCTTTAAGTATTCTTATTAAATATTATTTTGATTTCCTATTTTTGTTCCATATTCAAGGTTTAAACGCTCTGTTGTGATTTCAAATCAGTTTATATACAGCTCTCAACCCAGAAATAAGTGTAAATTAAATTAAGAATCATCGTCTTTGTATTATTATATGTTTTCTATTATTTATTTGAGTGTGTAATATAAATGTGTTAAAAAATAAAACCCAGTACTATTTTACTTACTAAATCATAGTCAACAAAGTTCAGCAAAAGTATTTTTTTCAAATTAATCATCTTCAACAGACCACCTCTTTATAGGCTTTTAGGGCCTTACATAAGTATTTTTGATTTATACAATGGTTTTTAACGAATTGCAAGTTTCCTATGCAATTTAATAAATTATGGTATTTTAAAAAAAAAACACGTTGTGTTGCTCTACACATAGATCGTAAGTTACAATTTAATTATCATATTCAAGTTAAATAATACTACCTGCTTTTATTTATATAGTCGTAAGCAAGGTTTTACAATGCAATTTTATTTTAATTTGTAAAAATTGATGCAAATTATACCCTCTACTTTTATATTGCTAACGAATGAACACTCTGTGGACATAGCTAGTGGTCTATTTTCAAACAAATAAAAATAAGTTTAGATATAAGTGAATAATTATTGACTGTATATTACATTATTTTACTCATATAAAAGTTTTAATTGTCGAGAAGTTGTGTTCTTCTCAGTAGTTTCAATTAAAAATCATCTTATATTGATACTTTATAAAACATAATTCCGTTAAAAAGTGGTCCTACATTTTCGCAATCTCTAATTTATTTAACATCATCTTATTTTTAATACTTAGTCTTATAACAGACTACTTCCTGCTGAGTTAGCAATATTTATAGCCTTGTCGCTTCATATATTAATAACATAACGCATAATCACTAAAAAGGTCTATTAAACAAGTTTTATGATACTGGAAGTATTAATCCGCAACAAACAACATTTATTACGGAAGATGTAACGTTCTTATGTTGCCTTTTGTAAATCTTAAATATGTATTACTTGTGCTTGTATTTACAGCTAGTAAGTCTTATTTTAATTTAATTTTTAAATATTATCCATCTATTTAGAAAACTTCTAAAGCTACTCAACACACTAAGAAATTATACTAAAGTACATTGCACCTTTTAAAACTTTCTATCAATTAGTTAACTTGGATTTTTTTAGTCTCAATCTAAGTAATTTAGAATTATTGTAATGACTGTTTTGACTAATTTCAATGCACTTATATAGTAAATTTACAGAAAATATTTAATAAGTATTCTTTCATTATAAAATATCGGATTTTAATTTTCAAATAGACCGTAAGTGAAAACACATTCAAACTATGATGCTATATACTAAATAACATACTTGCAATAAGACTTATTTTGTTTTGAAATAGATATTTATTTTTATATTGTTTTGTTCGATGAGGTGTATAGTCTTTTATATTATCGTTTGTGTTATATAATTACCATATTTAGTTGTCCAATATTATAGTATACTGCCCTAGGTGTATGTTTATTTTTTAGTTGTTTATTTATTTATATATTTTCGCGTTTCATAAGACTTTTGGGGTCCTCCGATTCCTGTATGTCCTCGGAAACCCGTAATTTTGGAAAAACTGAGAAAAGAAAAGGGCATTGTATAAATGTTAATTGGTAAAAGATAGCATATTTAGTTAGAAAATTAGAAATTCAAAAATTAATAAAGACGGCATTGGGACAATTGGGGGCCCGGTAAGAACTTTTGAAGAGAGTTCAAATTTTAGATTATCTAATCACTAAACACTATATAAAAAATCAAAAATTTTATTCGGGGGCACGGATGCTGTTTTTCCAGAGGGAAAGTTAAAATTTTGTATATAGGCTAATTTTGGTACCTAATTTATCAATCAAAAATAAATCCCAACTTTTTTTAAAAAAATTAGCATTATTTTAAAAAATTAAAAATATTTATATCTTGCTTTTTTGTCAGTTTTTACGAAAAATTATTTGAATATTAAACATCTGTTCATAATTATATTTTAGTCAAATATTTCAATTTATAAATTTAATTGAAATTTGAAATGAAATAACAAATTGTTTTATTGAATTCAAATTATACTCAAAAAATAGACGTCATATAACAGACTGATATACGCTAATCTAGGTAAGAATTTAATATATCTAATTAAAGAAATCTACGTTATTACTATTTTATCAGAATTTTACAGTGCGCTTGTGACTCCTAGAACAACCCTGAATCTATAAGATTTGTACGAAATAAAACCATGCGAGTATTGTAGATTGAATAATTTATTCAATCGTTTAATGATAAAATTAATTTACACTTTTTAATAACTTTAACCAAAATTCTAATAATATAAAATGGTTGCGAATTATGATCTTGACAGTGTAGAAGCCCAAACCACAACTGACTTGCTTGGCATATGGCTTCGCCGTACAATGCAATAGTCGTTGTGTTGCCATGAGTATGATTTCTACCAGAGACAACAATACAATATTATACTGGAATGTCACCAGAGACATATCTTATGTTCTGTGCTAATTTTGTACTGAACATAAATTGCCGGCCAGCAGAAAGTAGCTGATCCCACAACCAATTTTAAAATATACAATAATACATAAAATTATTATAAACCAAATTACAAAAAATAATGTAAACTTCTTAATTCTAATTCTTCTTAAAACTATTATAAACAAAATTACACAAAATAATATAAACTTCTTAATTCTATGGTAGTCTACATAATTTTGTGAAAATAATATAAAACAAATTAATAACTATCCTAAATATAACAGAAACCGTAACTAACAATGTAGCATACAATATCATTAACATAATTGGCAACAAATCCAACAGTACAGGTGTTTGTTTTACTTCAATGTTGTAAGCATTGCAATTAGTATCTTCACCTTTTGATGGAAGTATTGTATTTAAATCAGGAATTTTATTTGTTGCTTGTTTTATTCGCGCCAGCAACACTGCGCTAATAATCTCAAGCTGGGGTATTGTAAGTACCTTACTTGATGGAGCCACACTAGACTTGTAGCAAATTAAATTTGTTTTTATCTTACTATTTATAAAAATAATATTGTGTTTTAAACCTAATGTCATAATACTGGTTGATCTGTTTAATAATGTTTTATAAACCTCCAATAATGAAGGATTGCGTCTAAATCTTTTTTCCAACACATTAAATCTTTGCGGGGCGACTGAGAAAGAATCCCCCAATTCTATTTTATTTACTAGGCTGAGTAATGGCAAATCAACAGTTAAATTATTTTTAAGTGCTACTGAATTTTGAAAATTATGTTCAGCCTTTAAATAATCCTCAGAAAACTTATCTGATTCCTCTGGGACTTTCTCAGTTGTCCAAGATTCTTCCATAACATTTTTAAGGTTTGTATATTCACAAATAGCAAGATTACATACAATATTATTATGTGAATACTTATTTTGATTATACAATTTTCTTGGAACCACATTTCCAAATGTGTTTTGTGGATCAATAAATTTTTCTTTATTATTATTGTCATGTGACATATTTTTATAATCTAAACTATACTCAAGTGCAATTGCACGTCTTTCTAAAAATGAAATAAATTCTGCCATAGTAGGCAGTTCTTTTAAATTTCTTTCCATGTGGAAAGTGCGGTTAGTAACGATATCTAATTTTCTACTTAAGGCCGAGATTAAAATCATATCCCATTTGTCTACAGGCTCATCAAGATTTTTTAACGCTTGTAATTGCTGTTTTACTTGACATAAAAAAGCCCTTATATCGACTGCAGTACCTTTCTGCATGTTGGGAATGTCAAGTAATATATTAATGTGATAAAAGATCAATCTCGCCTTATTTTCATACCGAGCTAACAATAAATCAACAGCCTCTTTGTATGAGCTGTTCACAAGCGGCAGATTTATAATTATTGAGAGAGCCTCATCAACGAGATACTTTCTCAAATAAAAAAGTCTCTGTACATCGGACAGTGATGCATTATTGTGAACCACTGCTTGGAAGAGCTCATAAAAGGGCTTAAACCTGGTTATATCCTTGCCATCGAAGGTTGGAATTTCCACCGCTGGGAGCCTCAATGGAACTAATTCAGGCCTATTAACTTCTTTTAACTTATTGATGCTAGCATTTGATTTTGCTATAATATTAAAATACTTTTCTTCAACTTCTTCAATGTCTTCCTCATCTTGATCATCAATTTCTAAAATGCTGTACTGCGTGAGCTCGTACGATTGGAATGTAGTCATCATCTTTTCTTTTTTCACCTGCAGCACCTCCACTGTAGCGGAGTCGAGAGCCCTTGGGTCGCTGACGTAATTGTCCATCCTTGATATTGAACTTTTTGCAATCGTCCGCGCCGATCTAAGCCTTTTCAATCCCTCCATCTTGCTTAGGTGATAGATTCGTACTTGTATGATAGACGAAACGTGGATGACAAAACTAATCCAGGTTAATCCAGCAACATAAGAAGTTTTTAATAAATCGGTACTTGTAGATAGTAATAATAGCTTTGTACCTTCATGAGTAAAGAAGTATTTTACTCTCTTCCAGCATCCATGTATCCTCTTCCGTAATGAATAATTTTTCTTGAAAAATATAATGTGTAGTAATCAAACCGTCTGTGAATCCGTCTAAATCAAGCGTTGCATTACCCAATCAATGGCAATTGATGACTTGCCAGGCCGCCATAGGGAAAATGTAACAAAATAGCTTGCACATGTGCTGGTTACTATACAGATGTAACCTCAAAACACCACGAAATCACACGCGGGTACCAATGGCTTGTAAGACCAGTTTTTTTTGTAGGAATTAAAACCTTCTTGAAATGTAATTGTAAAATATCCAGCTTCGCTTGTAAGGCTTCTGGAAATGTAATTGTAAAATATCCAGCTTCGCTTGTAAGGCTTCTGGAAATGTAATTGTAAAATATCCAGCTTCGCTTGTAAGGCTTCTGGAAATGTAATTGTAAAATATCCAAATCCTCCGTGAATCCGCAAAAATAGAGCGTAGCATTACCCAATCAATGGCAATCACCAAGGGGCAAATGTAAAAAAACGCCAAAAACACAATGAAAAACACACGCGGATAATAAACTCGAAGGATCGGCTTTGTAAGGCTCGAAGGACCAGCTTCGCATGTACGAAATAAAACCATGCGAGTATTGTAGATTGAATAATTTATTCAATCGTTTAATGATAAAATTAATTTACACTTTTTAATAACTTTAACCAAAATTCTAATAATATAAAATGGTTGCGAATTATGATCTTGACAGTGTAGAAGCCCAAACCACAACTGACTTGCTTGGCATATGGCTTCGCCGTACAATGCAATAGTCGTTGTGTTGCCATGAGTATGATTTCTACCAGAGACAACAATACAATATTATACTGGAATGTCACCAGAGACATATCTTATGTTCTGTGCTAATTTTGTACTGAACAAGATTCTTAACATAAAAAATCTCTGGCAATATGGAGTCATACAATTCTTAAACCTCAATGTAGTAATCTGACATTTCTCAACTATTCCTTGAGATTGAACTTGCACTAGGGATATTCTTGACATAACATTCAAATGCGTTACATCCTGTAGTGAATTGTATTAAGCTTTATGTTTGTTAATATACAGTATTGTACACTTATTGTATAAATTGCCTATCATTTTCTGACATAATGTAAGAACAGTTGATGTTTCTTATATAGTAGTACCTATATGCATACTACATCGGTACACTATTATTAATTCTTTGTTGTTTACTCTGCCATTTCCAAACGTAAATTGTCTCATAATGTGTATTTCCGTTAACCATTAACACCTATAATCTATATTTTTTTGCATATTGGTATTTTTATTTGCTGTAATAACAATGTTTTTAAGGAAAAGTGATTTAAGTTTGAAAAAAAAAATTATGGAAAATAAGGTTCTTATGGCGCCAAGCGATGACGTGCAAAACCTTGACATATTTAAAATATTAAAATTTGTGATGTAAATTGAGACTAAAAAATATAAAACACAAAAACTGCAATGTACAGTAACCAAAGCACAAATTAATACAGTTTCACAGCACAAATCTAAATGCAACTAATTCGACGAAAAATGGGCTTTGCCCCTCAAATATCTTCTTTTATAACTTATATTTATATTTTGACGTTTTCACTGTAAAGTAGTGCTCTTATCCGACAATGCATTCCAAATTTTTAATAAATACTAAACAGGAATGAGTTTTATACGATACGCATTTTCGGTTTATATCAAAAGAATTTTTTTTAATAGTTCTACACTGTGCGTGTATTGTTGAATACCAATACACGAACACATATTAACATTTCGCACTGACAATGGTCCACATTCTAAAGACGTTTAGGCCTTTATAACACTACGATTTATACCTCAGCGGTTTATTTCTGCGTGGTTTTAATTCTGTAAAGTTGAGCATACCTACCACACACTGCGATTAAAATTGTGCGGTTGGCATTTATGTTTGTTTGTTTTTCATTTGTTTATATAATACTCAGTTTAAATGCAGTACTTGGTCGAGTCGGACGTTTGTTATATAATATTATTTCGATGGTAAATTAATTTAGAAATTTAACGGATCTGAGAAATAAAATTTTAATTTGTTTGTTGTTATTACACCGTAAAAAGCTATTTAAAAAATGTAATAGAGATTGGATCCACCCATTTACACGGCATTAAGGCCTATGGCAGGATTTTTTTTACCACTCTATCGTAGTATCCTCTGTATTAAAGCCATAATTTTCTCTATAATAATATATTCAACTTCTTGTTTAACTACTGAACGATATAGCGACTGAGAATTGATTGTATTCTTGTATTTTATTTGTAATTGTTGTATTTCGGTATTTGTTTTATTATAACAAATAATACCTATTCAAAGTAAAGCATCGTCAAAAAAAAGTATCAACACATACTGTGTTCTGTATACAATGAGATGTGCCGCGATAAGGAAAAATCGTTATGTGCCGCAAGAATTCTGTAGCCTGCCACAGAAGCCGCTCAGATTAAAAACCTATGGTGTGTTCATGCTCCTATGATTCCATGTGTTACTACTACTACGCGGATAAATAAATCGCAGTGTGATCCTAGCCTTAGTAAACATTATTTTTTATTTTATTAAATTTGGAAAACCGGGATTTTTTTTTAGTTCATCAATGAATCAAATCCAACCTCGAATCAATTCTAATCCTAAGTCGAATATTTTTTTAGAGTTTGTATCCGAAGTGAAATTTATTCAATTTGTCTTGTTATTCTGACTTTACTAATATGCTGATCTTATATTTGTATTCATATTCAATAGAGATATCCATAATTTGTTGATTCTAGAATAAATAAAAATCTGCATATCATATCAAATGTTCTTCTATTTTTATCTCTTTATGTCAGTGTTTACTGTCCCGCTCACTACATTTCTTACGGCTATGCTGTAGTACAGAATTATATTCAGATACGTTAGAGGATTCAAATAAAATACATCGCAATTAATTATTCAAAGTTATACTTAGCAATTATTCATATTTTTTCTGATCAGTGTATGCAGTTATATTAGCACAACATTTTTATTCTAGTATGTTATTATTTAATTATTTGTCCGTGAAGTAAAATTTATTAATGTTAATGAACATTTCATTTTAAACAACTTAATCTATCTGGCGCAAATACTGAAAAGACGTATTATCTTGCCGGTAATTCTTCAGTGTTATTAATTCCTTTTGGTATCTTATTGAATACAATGGTATTATGATTTGTTCATGTTGTTTTAGGCCAGAAGATCTTGACGTTATTAAGATCATTGACTTGACGTTAGCGCACCAGGCTACCTAACTGCGTCTACGAAGTTATTGAATTCATTATTGATAAGTTTGCGCAACAGAAGTTTAAATTAGATTTTAATTTTTTATAGCTTTTCCAGTATAGCTATACCGGACTCATGATATCGCTATGTATTTCTGTATTAATATTTTGGTAATATTACTGTCAGCATACTTTAAACATATGTTTCACGTTATTTTTATTGCAGTATCAGTGTAAGTCAGATAACTGCACCGTTCTTTGCACATCCCTACATCGAAAAATACTCCCTTGTTGCTAATCCTCTGAACAAACTCAGTATTAACTAAATTTATATTGAAGAATACTAAAATTTGTTAACTTTTGCTCAATATTTGGTTTACAATTAATACATCACTTGAAAATGAAGAATCCGGTAAGTGAAATTGTATTGAATCTATTTCCTTGTTTTACAATAATTAAAATCCTTATCTCATAATTTTTGAAAATTTTTACGACTCAATGAGAAATAATGAGAATAGTCATTCAATCTTGACCGGATCACCAACCATAACTCCATATAATTTCCAAGGCATCAGCAGGTGTACTGTTACTTGATAATTAAAAATAAAAATATATTCAGACAAAAGATATTTATTCATAAAATATATTTGCAGCGAATTTTGACCCATGAGTTATGTTATTGCTAGTTATGTTATTAGTAAATAACAATAGTTAAAATAGTATATGCTTTATTTATATTAATAAATAAAGCTTTTCTACAATTATCTACCTTTTTATTACAAATATTATCTCCTCGATGGAGTATAACTAAACTACTTAAAACAACTGAATTAATTGATTAGTAAAACAAATTGATTTTAGTCAATTTGATTTAAATATTATTTGGTTACTTAGATAATATATTTATTATCTTGTTTAAGCATGATATTAGAGTCACTTGATAACTCCTCCATCCTTAGAGAGAAAAATAGAGAAATTTCGTGAAGGTGTCTCGATTTTTCTAGATGTAGTCGTCACTTCTGTTTCCTGATAAGAGTTCTGCAGCAATAGTATTTGTATTGGTTTTTCTCTGCGAAATTTGCTTTACATGAACATCTTTGATTTTATTGGTGACTGCATCGGAAATGGCTAATACTTTATTATCTTTGATTGCTGTTACTTTATGTAGTCCTGTTTGTGGATTCGTTATCTTCCCTCTTCTTCTATCATTTCTTCTAATGTATACTTCTTGAATGTGTTTGTTCATATAGTCCCAATAGTATTTTTTTCTGATTATTTCTTCAATCATATTTTCCTCTAGTTTGTTGAAAATTGTTATACTTATATCATTTTGTTCATATGTTGGCTTATCATAGTATTTTTCTTTTCTGTGAACATTTATCCACATAGTGTGTGCCTCTTTTTCTGAATCTTCTAGCTTTTCCGGTAAGCACTTAGTTTTGTTTTCCTTTTCAATTTTTCGTTCTATTTTAAATTTTTAAATTTTCTTATTTTCTGCTTTTTCTTGCTTTATACTGTATGACTTTTCTACCTCGGAATATTGCATATTTTGTTTTCCTGGTTCTTCTTGTTTCATGTTTTGTTGTTTCTCTATTTCAATATCTTGTATAGTTTGCTTTTCTGCTACTTGCTTGATTTTTTGTTGATTTTTAACTTTGAAATCTTGAAAGTTTTGATTTTTTGGTTGTTGATTAACCTTTTGTTTATTTGGTATTTCAAAATGTTGTATTTCTTGATTCTTTGTTTCTTGTTTGACATTTTGCAGATTTTCTACTTTGAAATCTTGCATGTTCTCATCTTTTGTGTCTTGTTTGACGTCTACTTCAACAATTGAATTTTCATCGGTTTTTATTTTAATAAATGTTTTAACATCTTTTTCGTTTACTTCTGTATTCCAAACTTCATCTGTAGTGTTTTCACTCTGTACTTTGATTTCAGTATTATATAGTTCCAATTTATTTGAATTCTGATAGTATATCGGTATCACGGTATCATTAATGGTTAACATCTTTTTATCGAGGTTAATATTAGCTCTAAGTTTTGTCAACAAATCCATTCCTAGTAATCCATCAAATTTATCACTACATTTAAACAAAAAGACTTTACAAATGTCTTGACTCTTAAATATTGGAAATATGGGGATGTGAGCCACTTTATTATGGTATGTGGTACCATGGGCCGTCTGAATACAAAAAGCTTCTTCAGAAATACATTGGGGTAAATTTCTGTATATCAAATTGGGGTTAATTATGGTTTTGGATGATCCGGTGTCTATAAGTAATTTTATGTTGAGTTTGTTATCAATTATATAGGGTAGGAAATTACTTGATGTTATATTATTAATTGTTATATTTTCTCTGCTTCCAATCTGTGAATTAATTACTGATGTAGTATCCATAGGTGTCCACTGCTTTTTAATAGGTTCATTAGGGTATCGGTTCCATAAGTTGCTTTCTTTGGAGACCTTTGTATTTGGTGCTCGCCAATTTTGTTGATGGGGTTGTTGAAAATTGCTCTGTCTCCGTGATTGATTATCATTAAAATCGGATGTGTGGGAATTGTTAAAGTTTTCCGATTGTTTAGGGTTGTTGAATGTTCTTTGTGTCATTCTGACTGGTTGTTGTACAAGATTATTATTCGTATTTTCTTGTCTTTGCCAATTCCTGTCGTTCTGTTCTTCTGTTACAATAGAGATTGCTTGTTCCATTGTAGTGGGTGCTCTGGTTCTCAAAAATGATCCAAAAGGTTCCCTTAAGCCTGCTTTAAAAGATTTTAGAGCCACTTCGTCGTACATTTTTGTCTTCATATTTCTTTCTTCTATTGCTCCATTGCATTTTTGGTTAGCATATAATAATGCTCTCAATTTTCTACATTTTTCATAGAATTCAAGGAATGTTTCATTCCTCTTCCTTATTTCCATCAGTTCTCGCAGTAATGACATCTCATCTCTAGGGTCGCAAAATGCTTGTGTCAATGTCATTTTAATTTCTGCCCAGCTCTGTATGTCCCTTCCTTCTATTAGTGAGGCAGCTTTTCCAATTAATTTTGCTCGAATCGCTTCTATTAAAGCGACGTTGTCGAAGCAATCTAATCTACTTTCATTGAAAAATTGGCCCAGTAACAATTCGCTTGTTCTGATGTAGTCCGGTAAGCCTTCGGATCTACCATCATACTCTTTTATCATTCCCAAATATTGTTGGAAATCATTATTAGTTGACGTTGTCATTTTTTCTTTTTTATTTATATTCAATTGTGTAAAAAGGTAATTCAATTGATCTACCATATATTATTAGATGAACCTTTAATCTTCTTGTAGTCCTTTGTCCTTGGTCCTTAGTTATCAGTTCACTTCACTATATTTTACACAGCTTATTTTTAATTTTATTTAATTTTTGAATCTTCTTCCCTGGGGTGAATAGATTTGTTCTTTTTTGTCACGATGCTTTGGTTTTATCTCCGCCGCTAGACGACGACTGCGCCAGTTATGTTATTGCTAGTTATGTTACTAGTAAATAACAATAGTTAAAATAGTATATGCTTTATTTATATTAATAAATAAAGCTTCTCTACAATTATCTACCTTTTTATTACAAATATTATCTCCTCGATGGAGTATAACTAAACTACTTAAAACAACTGAATTAATTGATTAGTAAAACAAATTGATTTTAGTCAATTTGATTTAAATATTATTTGGTTACTTAGATAATATATTTATTATCTTGTTTAAGCATGATATTAGAGTCACTTGATAACTCATGGAACAGAGTTGTATACAGGGTGTCTCAAAAGTAGCACGTCAAGCTGTCACCGGAGATAGACCAGCCCTAGACGCCTTTTCAGCTTTCGGCAGTTTCGGCTTTACAATCTACATTATTATATTTCTTAATACATTTCGTATAACTTCAACTTAAAATTTAACCTAAACTATTCTAGATCTATCTATTTCCAAAAGTACTTTTTACTTGTTCTTCTGTTGACTCTTTTCCTTCATGTTCCCTACACCTCCTTTTTTCTCACAGTTTCACGCTTCTCTTTCCTTTTTGCCTGTACCTCTGTCTCTCATCTCTTGCCTTCCTTTTCAACTATCGAAAAACGCTCTACTATCATTGCACTATTATTTCTTCCTTTTAGACTTCATTTTCTCTTTCCTGTATTTTACCTCTGTATTTTACCTCTGTTCAGACATAAACCCTCTGGATTTTCACTTCCTCCTTATAATTACTTCTACCATCCATCTGTTCTCTTCCTTTCTCCCATTTAATAGCTACTCACCTGACCTTCGTAAAAGTTGCATGGTTTTAGAGAAGTAATCTATTTAAATTTTTTTTAAATCCCTATTTTTGAACATTTTTACTGCCAGTTATTTTTTGAATATTTCTTTCTTTTAGTTTTTATTTATTACTACGCTACCGTGAATAGTTATTTAAGACGACACAAATATTATTTTGTCGATGACTTAAGTTAAATACGAAAAATTTCTGGCTTAATCTTGACTTAAATCATCAGCAAAAACATTAACTTCTTCTTTGAGCAGCTACCGTTAAAAAGGAATTAGACACAAAATGAGCAAATCACTTTAAAAACTTGCTTATGTTATGCCGTTTTAGGAAAGGTATAATATTTGTATCTTCCTGACAAAATAGAAAATCCAAATTACCTTTTCTAAACAAAGACAAAAAGTGAAAAGTAATTTTTAAACAATGGAAAAGATTGTTTCTTAGTAAAACGAACTAGTCTTTTATTGATAATGATAAAATCTACTGACAATAATTTATGTTTTCTGACGTTAACAAAAAATGTTTTATATTTGTGTTTATTCAATTTTTGCAATATTGTTTTTTCCAGTTAAACTTTATGAAACTTAAAACTATTAAATAAATCCTCAATTGCTCCACTCAACTTTCATTTTTTTAACAGTTTCTATTTATTTATTTTGTTTTATACTTTCTCAAGTCCTCCCTGCTGTTTTACATATCTCCTGGATGCCATTTTAACGTCTTCTTTTTAAATGTTTTCTTCTTTAGATATTCTGGAACCTCCAGATAAATATAAACATATTTTTTTTATATGTTTTGTTGGCTCATTTATTTTTGATTTCTTTCTTGTTGGTGTACTTTTATAAGATCTTCTTTTAATGATTCGTATACAATTTTACATTTCTTCCTGTTCCATTTTTCCTCTTTTGGCGTTCATTTCATATTTCTTTGTTTTCTTTTTCCACTCTGTAGTAATGTCTTTATTTTTTAAAATCTTCTCTGCGGCTTTATTATCATCAGATTCCTTTTTATCTCCTCCAGCATTATTTATCACAGTATACATATGCCTGCCTCCTGCACCCTTAACTTTCTTTTATTTGTTAATTTTTCAGATAACTTGTCTTATTTAGCAGGAAAGAATGTTGCAACAAAGGGAAAAGTTATAAAATATTTTTTTTATATAATTAATACTTTCAGAAGGTAAGTTGTGTATTTGTATTTATAATGTGTAGGGTGTAACTATTATAGAGTCTATATTTTAAAAGAATGTTAATTGTTTTTCGAATATAGTGTAATTATTTTTTATTTAAAATAGTATTAAAATAGAATAGATTTGTACATTTGTGTTTTTTTACTTTTTTAGTGCTTCATGGACCTTTGTTGTTTACTGTTACTTTATCTAAATAAAGTGGTAAAGTAGAAAATAACAACAAAAGTAAATAAATGCATTAGTCAAAGCATAATTTTTCATGTATTACTAGAGAATGTAATCATGGAATTTCAATGAATATCAATAGATTAACCACAGCTTTTCATCTTTGATAAGTGACACTCCAGGACATACTTAGTGCGTTTGTTAAATTTTCATATTCGAGGTTAGTGGAGAGTTTTAGAATCTCAAAATATACCGAATTTATACAAACAATATTAATTTAGCAAAGATATTAATTTAGCTTACAATATTTGTTTAGTGGCTACTTTCTTTTCTCAGGAATTATAAATAAGGTACCTTTAAAATTATACGTACCTATTTTTAAATTTACGTAAATCTTTTTCATAATAATAATTAGTTCAGTGAGAAGGTTAACAAACTTTTACGGTAAGTTTCATGATGGCATAAAAATGCATTTACGATTTATCTATTTTCAATTGCCATATGAAAGTGCTTTAATAGTACATTTATATAATTTTTTAACTCCGACCTTCTCATCAAACGTCAAATATAACAAGTATTTGAATCTGAACAGGTTGGATATAGTTCTAATGTGAAATGCCTATTTTCTTTTAGAAAATCGTTGTTAATTACATATCTACTTCAGAAAAATAACAGGTTTCAGTTGAAAAGTATAAGTATACAATTGCAGTCGGAAAATAAAACTTTGTATAGAATATTCAACATCATTTACTAATTAAATTATTCGTCATTCATATATTTTCACTTTAAATATTTATTTAAGTGAATTCTTTTTTTTTATAGTTTTTCACTTATTGTTAGATTTCCTAACTATTTCTTATACTTTCAAAAAGTTTTGATCCTATCTAAATATACTAACAAAAATTTAAAATTTGTACTGTGTTCGACTTTACAACTTCACAATCTCTCTTCATTAATATATATTTAATTTTAATTACATATGTTAAACAATTTTAAATTCTCTTCTCTATAAATGTTCCTCTTCTTTGATTTCCATCTTTCATATCCTCCTACATCTTATTTCAGTCACTCATATTTTTTTCTCTCTTCCTTTGAAACAGTCATCTAAACAGTTAGTCTAAACTGACCCTGCTTTTAACCACCTCCATACATATGCCACTCATGTAACAGCAAATCTAAATTTTATGTTTAAATAAGAAATGCTTTTAAATTATTGGTTTGTGTTATACGGACTTTATTAGGACAAACAAAAGAGAAGTTGTATGCTATTTTAAAATAAAATCGTACAAACTCTGATGGTGCGGAACACTCTCGTCGTCCAAATTCTGTAGTTGTTCCAGAAAACATAAAAAGGTGCAGAACATCGTTTTGGAGGACCATATTTTTAAGTTGCGTGAGGTAGTTGGCACCTTAAAGATATAAGAAGACATTCACTTATTTGCATGAACAAACATTTGTTCATAAAGAAGCTCTGTTTGAGGTGGTACCGCGTTTGGTCACTGTTGATCAAAAGCAACAACGCATTAATGATTGAGAGTGAAGTTTGGTGCTGTTTAGGCGAAATTAAAGAAAGAATTTCATGCGGTATGTGACACTCAATAAAAACCTCAGAGCTAAAAAAGCACTCAGCTCGGTGGACAGTTTTATCTTCACACTGTCAATATCTTAAAAAGGGATCAATAGTGAATATTATATAGCATTAGTGCATTTGAAGGACGAAATCACGAAATACCGACTTCAAATAAACAAGAACAAAGTGGTCTTTCTCCAAGACCAAGACAACAATGGCAAAATTACATAAATTGCTTCCACATTCAACGTATTCTCCAGATTTAGGCACTAGCGATTACTTGTTTGCGAATCTGAAATCAAGGCAACATGAGATCGCTAAATCTATAGCGATATGACTGCTGAAATATTATTAGTAATGTATGTTAGATTTACGTAGTTGATTTGTATGTAAGAATCAACAGAAATAAAGTGATATTTGGAAGGGCATAGATGGAAGATATGTTGTTGATATAAAAGTGATTGATTCAATCAACTAAACCTTTTTCTTTATTGGAAAATTTTTATATAGCTTCAGTGGATATTAGTATTTTTTTTAGTCTTTTTAGTCTTCTCTTTGTTTCTCCATCATTGTCTAGTAGGTGTGTTACCACGTCAGTAACATATTGTTGGAGTTTTTTCTTTCGGAAATTTCCTTATTGTAGTGTCCACAGTTTCCATCTTAAAGTCCCGGTAAATCTCACTGTTTGTATTATTCCAGACAGCTTCCACGATGTTTCTTACCATACCACTATGTTCTAAAACATTTCCAGCTCCATAGCTGAATATCATATGTACACTAGAGTGGCCCTTATCTTCAAAGTTAAAATTTCTTGCGGCACCCTCCCATTTGGTGCCAATGCCTAAAAAAATATTCTGTGTAAAATTTTAGGTCAATCGGATAACGGGAAAACGTGCCCTTAAGAGCCTCGAAAATTGAAAAATCACAGATTTTTCTTTTACTATTCTTATATTTTGAGAAATATTAATTTTATGCAAAAACTTATAACGCAAAAGTTGTAGATCTAATAAAAATACATATAAAAATACATATTTAATCATCACTTCAATCTATTACTTTTTCTCGTATAACTAACAATTTTCGAGAAATACGTGAAAATCAGTTCCTTTACTATAAATCCACGAGAATCGAAAAATTACAAAATAACGATTTTATATATTTATTTTACAAAATATTTATTATACACAGAAAAGTGTATAATAAAATTATATAATTAAATAATATAATATAATGTATTTAATTATTATTTCGCAAAATAAATAAATTTTTTAAAAAATTTATGGGATTTTATAATTTTCCGGGCTCTTGGGGAACCCTTTCCCATTATCCGATTGATCTGAAATTTTACACCTATTATTTTTTCATGCAATGGAACCAAATTGAGGGATGCCGCAATAAAAATTCTCCAAAATAATTTTCACAAAGAGTAAATAAGAGCCACTCTAAGGTATACACTGGTTTAATCACTTATAACAATTAATACACTCTCTTTATTATTTATTACACGCATTTATATAAACTAATTCTTATGTTTTAATAATATTTATAGTTAATGTTAATCGACTTACTTGATAGTGGGCGGCAACCTTTTGTCTTCCGTATATTTGTAGTGTTTATATGAGGTCTTTCTTATATAGCTGTACAGATTTCTTAAATTTCTTAACCACTTGATGTTTTAGCACTAACACTAACCTAATTATTATCACTTTTTTTGTCTATCGCACTTATTAATGTCTTATATCAAACATCAAAGTTACAATTTTGAGGTTATGTTTATAAGACCGCGTGTACGCGTAATGAAAAATTCGTTCTTAACACTGGTTTCCAACTGTCAAACTTTTGTAAAAACACTTTGTTTAGGGTAAATTAACACAAATTTAAAACAAACTTAAATACTTTTCGTTTGAAAAAGTATTCATATAATTTATTTAATTTTTTTCCGTAATTAATTTCTCACTTTTAATCACTTTTTTCACCTAAAGTAGCAGGAGCCGATCACACACATAGTAGAAAGGAACCACTTGTGTTGCAAAGCAATATTAACGTCCTTGTAAACAAATACGTAGGTCTTCATTTTTGTATTAAGTCCCATATGTCTTGCCAGAGTTTATGCATATATGCATTTATCTCTTTGGCAATATATTTGGTATCGTCTCCAGACTTTTAAAATACAGCCGCATTAACTTTAAATCTTTGAAATTTTTCGAATTAATTTTAAATCATCAAAATTTGATTTTTTCAGTTCTAGCGTAATTTGTACTTGAGTAAGTGCATGAGTGATTTTTAAATCTAAAGGAATTGTCCCCAATATTACTTGCACCACTTCTGTAGATACAGTTCTGCAACAACGCGTCGTCGTCAATAACATAGTTCTTTGCATGGAAGATCTGGAAGATTAATCCTGTAATACCATGCCGAAGCACAATACACAACCATTGGCATAAATGCCCCCTTGTATAGTGTCGGCATAGTTGCCGAGTTTAAGCTTTATTCCGTCCTTGTGACACGCGCAAGGTGTGTTACAAGTTTATCATTCGTTGTTACTGTATTTGTTTTGTAGTTTTGTAGCTTCAAGAAACTACAGATTTTATATATAGCAGGTCGAAAACGGCTTTCTAGTTGTTCTGTACTATTTGCACCGATAAGGATTACATTATCGTTGGCAAAACATACGTCCACACAACCTTTCGAGTGAGAAACACAGTTGTCGTCGAATACAATGTTCCAGAGCTCAGGCCCCATTACAGATCGCTGAGGACAACCTTTAGATAGTTGCCTTTTAATGGAACGGTAATCGGTTTGTAAAATTAATGTTCGGCAATAAAAATAGTTCTCCATAGCGCAGTAGACGTACCTAGAGGTTTTTGCCGGTCTAATTCTTTGAAGGTCACTTGGCCACCAGACATTATCAAAGCCACACTGAATTTCTATAAATATCTCATGTACATACTTGTACTTATGCCTACTTACTTACTATTTGTTTGTTACCATTGAATGTTCATGAACGATCAATCATTATTTCCAAGAAAACCGCATATATTGTTCACTTAATCACTTATAACAATTAAAACATTCTCTTTATTATTTAAAACACGCTATTATATAAACTAATTCTTATGTTTTAATATTATTTATAGTTAATGTTAATAGACTTACTTGATAGTGGGCGGCAACCTTTTGTCTTCCGTATATTTGTAGTGTTTATATGAGGTCTTCCTTATATAGTTTTACAGATTTCTTAAATTTCTTAACCACTTGATGTTTTAGCACTAACACTAACCTAATTATTATCACTTTTTTTGTCTATCGCACTTATTAATGTCTTATATAAAACATCAAAGTTATAATTTTGAGGTTATGTTTATAAGACCGCGTGTACGCGTATTAAAAAATTCGTTTTTAACACTGGTTTCCAACTGTAAAACTATTGTAAAAACACTTTGTTTAGGGTAAATTAACACAAATTTAAAACAAACTTAAATACTTTTCGTTTAAAAAAGTATTCATATAATTTATTTAATTTTTTTCCGTAATTAATTTCTCACTTTTAATCACTTTTTTCACCTAAAGTAGCAGGAGCCGATCGCACACATAGTAGATAGGAACCACTTGTGTTGCAAAGCAATATTAACGTCCTTGTAAACCAATACGTAGGTCTTCCTTTTTGTATTAAGTCCCATCTGTCTTGCCAGAGCTTATGCATATATGCATTCATCTCTTTGGCAATATATTTAGTATCGTCTCCAGACTTTTATCCTACAGCCGCATTAACTTTAAATCCTTAAAATTTGTCGCATTAATTTTAAATCATCAAAATTTGATTTTTTCAGTTCTAGCGTAATTTGTACTTGAGTAAGTGCATAAGTGATTTTTAAATCTAATGGAATTGTCCCCAATATCACCTGCACCACTTCTGTAGATACATTTCTGCAACAACGCGTCATCGTCAATATCATAGTTCTTTGCATGGAAGATCTGGAAGATTGATCCTGTAATACCATGCTGAAGCACAATACACAACCATTGGCATAAATGCCCCCTTGTATAGTGTTGGCATAGTTGCCGAGTTTTCGCTTCATTCCGTCCTTGTGACACGGGCAAGGTGTGTTACAAGTTTATCATTCGTTGTTACCGTATTTGTTTCGTAGCTTTGTAGCTTCAAGAAACTGCAGATTTTATCTATAGCAAGTCGAGAACGGCTTTCTAGTTGTTCTGTACTATTTGCACCTATAAGGATCACATTATCGTTGGCAAAACAAACGTTTACACAACCTTTCGAGTGAGAAACACAGTTCTTGTCGAATACCATGTTCCAGAGCTCAGGCCCCATTACGGATCGCTGAGGACAACCTTTAGATAGTTGCCTTTTCATGGAACGGTAATCGGTTTGTAAAATTAATGTTCGACAATGAAAATAGTTCTCCATAGCGCAGTAGACATACCTAGAGGTTTTTGCCGGGTAATTTTTTGAAGGTCACTTGGCCACCAGACATTATCAAAGGCACACTGAATTTCTATAAATATCTCATGTACATACTTGTTCTTATGCCTACTTACTTACCATTTGTTTGTTACCATTGAATGTTTATGAACGATCAATCACTATTTCAAAGAAAACCGCATATATTGTTCACTTAAAGTAGCATATAATTTGTCATTAGAATCTGTTTGTATATTTGTAACTTATTTTGTACAGACAGAGTGGAATCCTTTCCAATCAGCCAGTACAATTCCTTGTCTTTTATAATAAGTTGTTCTTTTTTCTTCATTACATGTTCTTTCCAGCGCTGTTTAGCATCTAGTGTGAAACCTGGGTACTTCGCTGTGTTTGAGTAAGAAACTACATTATTGTTGATATATATTTGGTTGTTTGCGATCTTTCCATTTGTAAAGTTTATATAAACCGATTTCTATTCATTTAATTTAATTTTCCATCGTTTTGTCCAATTGTAAATTGTTTTCTGTTAACTGTTTGTAGCTTTTTTGTTGATTCTTCACTATTTATACCAACTGCTAGTATGACATTATTATCAGTAAAAGTTGCTATTGTACTGTTATCGAGTGTACGAATATCTGCACTGTATAACAGGTACAGTACCGTACCCAAAACACATCCTGGTGATACTGCTGCTATTATTTCTTTTAAATCTGAGAATGCTTCTTCTTGTTTTACTCGAAAATTACTGTTATATATGAGCACAATCTTTGTGAGTGTTGCTTAGGTAGGAGAGTTACTTATTTTATCACTAGCTTGCGCTACGTCCAAAAAATGGTAGAGCAAACCATTTTTTCTTCTAATGTACCTTCATTGATGTTGATTATTCTATGGACTTCTATTTATCGTTAAGTGTCGATTTTTGAAACCAAATTAATGGGATGGAATCAGATCTTTTTCTTAAATTATTGGCTTTATCCTTTTAAGTAATATTTTTTCAAATAATTTAGCTTTTGCCGGTGTTATAGATATTGGCCTGCAAGAAGCTACTTCATGAAGTGGTTTCTCTGTTTCAGTATCATAATCCCCTCAGCAACTTTCCATAGTTCAGGTACATACTTAAGTCTAAATGCCGCATTTAATAAATTTGTTAATTTTACTATAGCTTTTCTTGGAAACTGTTTTAACACTTCTCTAATAACTAAGACAAACCCTGGTGTTTTTTATTACGAATATTTTTGAAAATTTCTTCTCTAAAATCCTTGGCTGCAGTAGGTCTGATATTCTCTTCTTTTTGTATTGTCCTATTCCAGTCTGGTGCATTGCGCTTAATTTCATTCGGTTAGAATGTTTCCTCGAGATGGTTTGCGAATCTATTTCCGTTTTCCAAATCTGTTTTCTTTTCTTAATGAAATTTTGACATTACCGGCCTGTAAGCTTTTTAGTTGCCTTTCATAGAGAATAATCCGTGCTACTACCACCTGTTAAGTGTTAAAGAAAATTGCTAATTGATTCATTTTTTAATTGTTGAATGTCTCTTTTTAACTGTTGGCTAGCGTTGTTAAGTTTGGTCTTGTCATGTGGGGCTCTAGTTTGTTGCTATTTCCGTCTTAGTTTTCTTTTACCTTTGATTAAATCTCTGATTCCTTCTCACTCAGTTGCTTTATTTACTAAGGTTGGATTATGCTCTTTCTTTATAATATTTTAGCTAAGGGTTGGAACTATTGGTGAGTGATTCGAATTTATGTCCCTTCCCTCTTCTATATGTTTAAAATGGGCAGTTATGTTTTTTATGATAAAGCAGTTTATTAAATCTGGAATTTTATTTAAATCAGTTGGCCAGTGCTAGTGTTTGGACAAAAACAAACACTAGCACCATCTATGGTTCGAGACATTAATTTTGGTATTAAGTGTTAAAAATTATAGATGTACCTGTCTGTTGTATTTATCCTTTTACCCCCACCTTAAGACACTCTGATTCTCCTTTATCTAAAAGTGTTTATAACATAATCTCAGTTATTCTACCCTGCTCTGTGGAAGCATCGCACCACGATATTCAATTCAATCCTAATCAAATACTTATGTACAAATCATTTCTTTATATATCCAACTGCCTTCAAACATTTTACATTTCTTTCATTCTTTACAAACCCATTTTCTTTCTGTTATCAACAAACATCATTGTATCCGATAGTAACAAAAAAAAATAATAATCAAATTTAACATTGTATTTCCATAACTAATAAATTCAAGATATTTAAATTAAAGTCAGTGTTTGCTTTCGGTTTAAACTGGTTTACAACCAGTTAAGTTACATCAAAGCAAGATCAACACCGCGTAGAGTTCCAGTCGGTTTGCCTATAAATATTGTTTCGCAACCAGCTAACTGATCTAGAATTTTTTTCCCTTTTGCTGTTGTTGTTAGTGCGTATTCTTAGCATTAAAGTAAGATATATTATCAACTTTCATTTCCTAAAAATTTGAGATATCGTTATATCTTAAGAAAATGTTTTAGTGAACAATAAACTGCTATTATATCAACTGGATATTTGTTAGTTGTAACACTAACCGTGGTAGCTTGGATTTTATCAATTTTATGTTTTATTCCTTCATGATGCGAAATATTATCTTATATTATTATTATTTTTTTTAATTATTATTTTGTAATAATATGCCACGTCTAAAACAAAAATTAACCCATATAAGAAATAGTCGTACAGTGACGGCTATATCAATGAGTAAAACTTAAAAACGTTGTGGTAGCTTTAACACACTATGTTTTTTACTCTTTTAAAGTCAGACGTATGTTTATCTAGTAGACTCTCGGCTAGATAGTTTAAATGATTGTTAAGTCGCTGCTGGTATCTTTGACTGAATTTGTTAAATACTTTTTTCACAGTTGTATTGCCAAAGTCATGGTTTATGTATTTGTTGTTTAAGTACCACGGAATATCCATAATGGTTCTTACTGTCCTTAACTGAAATCTTTCAAGTATTTCTACGTTTAAAACACTAGATGTTCCACATAGTTTAATGCTGTAAGTCCATGTTTCAATATCGTTTTATAAATCATTAGTTTGCTACTATTAAATAAATGCGATTTTCATCCAATAACCCAGTGTAACTTTCTGCACTAAAGATGTAACTGCTCACGTTTTTCCGTTATGTACTTTTTTTGTGTGTTTACACATGGTAAATGTAACATCAGTTGACTTATACTTGAATCTCGTCTAGGATAGCTTGCACTTGCTGTGGTGCAGCTTCTGAACTTTCATGCACAGCCAAAATTGTTGTGTTATTTGCAAAAGTTGCTGTTGTTGTCTGGGTATTAGTGAGTAGGTCTGCAGTATACAACCCAGTAAACAATTTGGTGAAGTGCCCTATTTATTGACGTTTCTATCACTATTTCACTTCAATTATAGTTCGCATCAACTTTATCTTTATTTGTATTCCGACAGGTGGAGTAATTTCGCCATTTTTAGCTGATAAAGTAGATATTTTATATGAAAAAATGTGAGAAACTGAACTATAAATGAACTTTTTTATGACAAAAAAATCATGGCGCATCTATAATATGAAGTCAAAGTGACTCCAAAATGTTTACTGGAAATGTTGGAAGAAGAACACTGCTTTGCGGAACTCCAGCCTGTATTGGTTACAGATTGAAGAATATTGACCTTCCTTTTGAAAATAAACCCTAAAACATCTGCCTTGGAGGGGTAAATAAAGTATCCTGTAGAATAAATGGGGCAGTGTCTTCTTTATTTTATATAGCAGTCCCGCGTGCTATAGTTTGTTAAACTTTTGACTAATGTCAAGAAAGACTGCCGAGCTTTAGTCAAAGGTCTCATTTATCACACTTACTACTCTATGTACTTGTTCTACTGTAGTGTGCTGTTTACTGAAAACCAAGCTGGTGGTTTAATATCACATAAGTCAGAAAAGGTTTTATTCTTTTAGTAAAAGTCTTTCGATCAACTTGGAAAGAATGGGTAAAAGGCTAATAAGTCTGTATGATTCAACTTCATTTATTCGGTGTCTAATTTAAAATAATAACAGCGATTTTCCTTTGGCCTGAAAAGTGTTTAATTCTCAGTATTTTGCATTAACAATAATTTTTATTAGTATTATTGCTCTTAGGGGCAGTTCCTTAAGAATGAGACTTGTAATCAAGTCAAAACTAGGCAAACCTTTGTATGCAGTTCATATTTAAGAGCTTTTTGAATTTCTACTAACGAAAAGGTGTTTACCGGTACCGACGTTTGTAGAGCAGTATCCAGGTAGCTTATGATTTCGTTTTCTTTATGTGGTTTATAGTTCGTTGTATGCGGTTGAAAAACTTGTTGCAGATAAATAGTAAACGCATCCGCTTTCTCTTATGCACTTTTAGCCCAGTTGTTATCTTCCTTGCGAATTGGTGGTACCGATTGATTTGGATGTTTCATCCGTTTCGTAGTCTTCCACAATAAATAATCGGTTTATTCAATGGCGTAAGTCCTTCAAGATATTGTTGGAGATTTTCTTGCTTATTTGCTTTAATGGGCCTTTTAAAGTTTTGAGAAGCTCTATTAAAATTATTTTTATCCGATGGCTTATGCGTCATTTTCCATGTGTTCCTTAGTCCGCTTTTTTCTTTTATTTTTTCTCTAATGTATAACGGGTACTGGTTGTGACTTGGAGATTTGCACTAGGTTTGAGGAATAAATTTCTGTGCTGCCATTTGAATTATTTTAATGAGTTCTTCCAGAGTTTCTTCTAGGTCTTTAGGTATCTTGAGTCGCAGGTTAAGTCAAATATTTTCAGATATAAGCCGGCGAAAATAATAATATCAGCAGAGGTGTGCACAAATGCTTCTTAAAAGCATTTAAATATAAAATTCAAATGCCTCGTTATTTTCATATTTCAAATACAAAATAATAAATAAATTTTATGTTAGCATTTAAATACAAAATACGTATTTTAAAAATACTTTTGAGAAAATATAATAGTCTTCATGTTACATGTTGTATTTATAAATGTTATTTTTTTTAATAATTATGAGAATTTACATAAAATACATATGTTACTTATATTATGGGATTTAATACCACTATTTGATCAAATAATTTATGTTACATTTTTCGTCGATAAAGTCTCATTATCATTCCACCAATCGAAAAGAGACGTTCTACTGAGACAGAACTTGGAAAACAAGCGTTGTATTAATTTTTTTTAATACTGCAATGTTTTTTTTTATCCACAAACATATAATAAGATTTGTCGCTTTTCTTTTTTCTTTTTAGTTATATTACATACAGTTTTCATATCTTCTTATTTTATTTTCCGTACTTCAGAGATTAACAATTCTTTTACGTAATCCTTGTTTGCCTTCGGCACCCATTTAAGTTAAAAAAATTGATAATGGATAACTTAAGTATAGGCAGGTAGTTTTAACAAAAATTATTTTTATTTTGTAGAAGGGTAAAATATTGTTATTTAGTTAGGGTAGTTTAGGGATTGAAGCGGACAAGTGTTAAGGTTAATAGTATAAAGTTAGTAAAATAATATATTTATGTATATATATATTTCAGTAAGGAATGTATTGTTGTGATTGTCTTGTAGTAAAACAAATAATATACAAGAAAATATGATAAACAAATTTAGGTGAACGAAAATCAGATGTCTTGTGGTGGGGGTAAGAGAAAGGATAATAAAATAATAGGCACATCTATTATTTTAAATTAGAATTCTAAGACAATTGTGCAGATACTTTTAGAGAATAGATGGTGCTAATGTTGATGGGGTTTTAAGTTTATATTTGAAAAATAATGTTTACTTATTAACACTATGAAGTAAAAAGAATGAAAAAAGTATTTTGTATTTTCCAAATAGGAAATAGGTTAATAAAAATTTTCAAATAAAATGTAAAGTTCTATACTCTTAAAAGATATTTAAATACAAATTAGAAAAAAGGTATTTACTATTTTATATTTGCATTTTGAATATATGTATTTGAAAAACGCAAATCTATGAATATCAGTATGTTTGCTAATAGGTATTATGAAACGTTGCATTAAAATTATTTTTGTACTGATTGTTAGAATAATCGAGAAATGATCAGATGACAAATCACAACAGGATTAAACGTGTAAATAGTTTTCTGAGACACCTTTTGTTATTAAGAAATCTTATAAGTCTGGTATTTTGTTAGGATCTGTTAGGAAACACGTAAGTTCACCAGTTGAGAGACTAACCAGGTTATTTCTACTAATGATTTAAAGCAGTTATTTTCCATGAGATTGTGACATCCTTGATCCCATATTTAGATATTTCGCATTCCAGTCTCCACCCGCTATAAATCCTGTTTCTTTGGTAATTACATGCGTAGGTGGACAGTATACGACAGAGGTTGTTAAATTGCCCTTTGTATCATTTAATACTGTTGTCGTGGCTTGCAAATAGCTTTCTTCACATTCTGGCAGCATTTTGTTCCTAATTGTGCTCTTAATTATAACTGCATTACCACCATGAGCATTCCCAGATGGGTGGTTTCTGGTATAAGCAAAATAATTCCTTATATTAAGAATGTGCTTGTTGATAAACCTGGTTTTAGTCCAGTTATTATAGTAAGTTCACCTCGGAATTCGAGACACCCTAAAAGTTGTCTCAAAACCAACATATAATAGGGTGTACGCAACTATTAAAATTCAAGGTCAAAGGTCTGTAAAATCGGTTTTTTGCGCTTTTTTTGTAAATATCTCATTTCCTATGGGTTTTTTGCTATATGTATGTATTATCAATATTGTAGAATAAAAAATTCTCTACAAATTTTGTTTAAAAAATTTTTTTATACGGTGACCCGTTTTCAAGATGGAGGGCGGAGAGCGCGCGTCCACAGTATCACTTCAGGTCAACCTGATAAATTTAGCAGAGATAAACTAATTATTTATATTAATCAGGTTTATTATATTTAACAAAATGTACACTAGCATTAAGATGTCACGGAGTATATATTACATAGTAGAACAGTATTACAGAGTATAGTATTGTAGAAGTGTCAATACCGAGAGGTAGCGCTAAATTTAAATCCAACACTCCCTCTAAATTTAGACATTCTAACAATAAATCATAATCTCTTTTAATGTAATGCAAGTGCACTTGTTGTTATTATTTGATTCTTACTGTTCATGATCACACAGCCTGAGATATCAAATTTCACCTGATAACAACCAAATAAACCAGAAAATATATAACTCTGATCCGGGGATCGAACCTGAGGACATAGTATCAATACTCGGTGCCCATTGTGTCATCCCAAATTATATATTTTTATTTATTTTTACTTTTTACCAAACCCAGAAAATATATTTCTGACCCCGGGAATCGAACGCGGGACCACAGTAGTTCGAGTCAAGCAATATTGCTCTTGACTATACTGGGCGATTTTTTTAACTATCACAATGCTTGCGGTTGCTATTATTTGATTCTTGCTGTTCATGATCACACAGCTGAGATATCAAATTTCACCTGATAGCAATCAAGCAGATCAGAGAATGACCCGAGACCACAGTAGTTAGAGTCAATTGTCAATGCTCTCACCCGGCTGTGTCTTGCCAAACTCCGGTCCGGTGTATCGATCTCGAGGACAAAGTATCAAATACTCGGTGTCCATTGTTCGAACCTGGAACCACAGTGTATTGACGTTATAGCTTTAACCGTCTCGGTCACTGTAGAACCTTCGGTTTGTGCAAATCCCTTAGCACAAAGTCTCGATTTGAACTGTGAACCCGTTGACTCTTCCTTTATTCGGAACACCCATTTACTGCCGATCACTTTGGCATTCGGAGGTTTTTCTATCAATGTCCAGGTTTCATTTTTCTTATGAGCATCAAGCAGACCGGAGAGCAGCAATGTCCCGAGCCACTCATCGTCCACTTTAAAGCCAATGTTGCGCAGCTTGTGAGCTGTTGACATAATTTTGCTCACATACTCTTCTATACTTTGACATCCACTGAGCGATGTGTTACATAAATCACGCAGAAGACCAACTCGGCGTGTAAGTCCGGAGTCGTCGAACGCTGCGGCCAATTTGTCCCAAACTCCTTTGGCCGTGTTTTCCTCTTGGATATGAACGTAATTGATCAGATCAACCAGAAGAATTTCCTTTGTTTTCGCTTTTGTATCACGTTTAGAATCTGCGGGTGACGCCGGGTTAACCTAGAGTATAGTATTGTAGAAGTGTCAATTACTAGAGAGCGCTAAATTTAACTCCAACACAACCGGTGCCTCCAGTAGAAAACGCGCCATATATAGTTGATGAACTATCGATAAATCAATGATTATAAATATTTGTTAATTTTTATTAACTATTATATTATATTTTATCATTTTTTTCCTAACCTATCCACTTTTTATTCAGTATTAATTTATTTATTGCGGCACTAATAAATCAAACATCTCTGATAAAACGGAGACCATCCCAGAGACTATACCCCAAAGTGTACCATCTCCATCCAACCGTTGGACAACCGTCCAACACAAGAAAAGACTAAGAAGTCCAGAAGTGCTGAATGCCAGGAAACAGACAAAACTAGCCGACTATTGGCTGAGTAAACCAATAGAAACCATTAAAAGTTTTGAATGCCTGACAGAAGAGGAACGAGGAAACATAGAAACCATAAAGAAGACATATACTAATGTATCAAGCAACTCAACCACTATACCCAAACCTCCACCCGTAACAATATATAAGGTAGGAGTGATTCAACTCATCGATACACTGATGCAAAAAATTACGAGTAATTATACAGTCAAATCCACTGGCTTTGAAACAATTAAAGTTCAAGTTTTTGAGGCTGAACACTTTAAATCTCTTATAAAGGAGTTGGATAAGAAAAACACCCAATACCACACCTTCAGACCAAAAAGTAAGAAAACATTTAGGTTTGTACTAAGAGGCCTACACCACGGAACGGAGGTGGAAGCAATAAAATCAGCGCTCTTGGGTCTTGGCCACGAAGCAGTGAACATTCATAACATAAAACACAGAGTCACCAAATTACCTCTACCTATGTTTTATGTAGACCTAAAAACTAGTGGTAACAACAAAGAAGTATGCAACATAGAAAAACTTGACTATAATATTGTTAAATGCGAACCACCACGTAATAAAAGAGAAATTCCACAATGTACAATATGCCAGACATTTGGGCATACTAAAGCATACTGTCGCAAAGTACACAAATGCGTAAAATGTGCTGAGCAACATGAGACAAAAAATTGCTACCGCCAAATAAAAGACAACCAAGTAAAATGCGCTAATTGTGGAGGAAATCACCCTGCAAACTACAGAGGATGTGAAGTTCATAAACAATTGCAACAAAAATTATGGCCTACACTTCGTGAAAAGAAGAACATTCAAACTCAAGCTCAACCTAGCCTAGAAAGCCAAATAAGAACTGGAGTATCATACGCCCGAGCTCTTAATGATCAAACAGTACCAACAAGCACCCAATCAGTCAGCAATATGGTTAAGCTTGAAGAAATGCTTGCCAGACTCATGGAACAGATGGGGACGATGCTCAACCTACTTACTGTCGTAGTTAGTAAATTGGCCTAATGACAGTACAACAACAAAACTATAAACAACAAAAGTATAAATTATGTATTTGGAACGCAAACGGTTTACACTAACACTCTCGGGAAATAAAAACTTTTTTAATTGACCAAGACATAGATATCATGATAGTATCAGAGACCCACTTCACTGAACGGCACTACATTAGTATTCCAAAATATAAAATATACCACACTAGACATCCGGATGGTAAGGCACATGGTAGAACTGCAATAATTATAAAAGATAGTATTGCACATCATGAAAGAGAGAAGTTTGCAATGGATTATTTACAGGCCACCAGTATTACTATTGAAAATGAAGTTAGCCCAGTAACAATCTCAGCAATTTATTGTCCACCAAAACACAACAACAAGAAGGAACACTACGTGACCTTTTTTGAAACACTGGGTAACAAATTTGTGGCAGGGGGTGACTATAACGCCAAGCACCCAACATGGGGCTCGAGAATAACTAATACCAAGGGTAAAGAACTAGTAAAAGCAATGAGTGCTAAAAATCTAAGATCAATTTCAACTTACGAACCAACTTACTGGCCTTCTGACGTAAAAAAAGTTCCGGATGTGATCGATTTTTGTATCACTAAAGGTGTTGACCCGAAAAAGTGTAAAGCGGAATCCTGTTTAGATTTGTCATCAGATCACTCTCCGGTGATTATTACTGTATACGAGGAAATACGCAGAAGAGAAGCTGGGCCATCCTTGCACAATAATCGAACTAACTGGGACCTTTTTAGATCAAAGCTAAATGAGTCTATTTCGGTTAATATACCACTGAAAACTGAACTGGAAATTGAAATAGCAGTAGAACACCTTACCAGAAACATCCAAGAAGCAGCATGGTTTGCTACTCCCACGCATAAAGCTATCCAAGAGAAGAAGAATGATGTGCCTCTACTTATTAAGGAGAAAATAATGAAGAAAAGACATCTACGTAAACAATGGCAACTATGCAAATCACCTGCTAATAAAAGAAAATTAAATAGAGCTATAAAAGGCCTAAAGAAATTGATAGTGGAGCATAATTACCAATGTATTCAAGAATATCTTGAAAATTTAACACCATCGGAAGCTACGGAGTACTCGCTGTGGAAAGCAACAAGGAAGATAAAAAGACAAGAGATACACAACCCTCCTATCAAAGATGACAAAAATAAATGGGCAAGGAATGATAAAGAAAAGGCTACGATGTTTGCTAATCATCTGCAGGAAGTATTCAAACCGTATCCTTTAGAAACGGCAGCAGAAGAAGAAAATGGTACTTTGGATTTTCTGGACAGCCCTTTCCAAATGGACTTTCTTCATAAAAAAAATGCAACCAAGGAAACTTGGGAAACAATAGTAAAAGAAATCGATATTAGGAAATCACCCGGTTTTGAACTAATCACAGGAAAGATAATATTCGAACTATCTAAGAAAAGTATAAAACTAATTACTTTTATTTTTAATGCAATTCTTAGAACCAACTACTATCCTAGTAGTTGGAAGGTTGCTCACATAATTATGATTCCGAAACCTGGGAAAAAATCGGAAGAGGTTACTTCCTATAGGCCCATTAGTTTACTGCCGATACTATCGAAATTATTTAAAAAATATACGTTAAGAGGTTAAAATGTATCATTAATGAAGAAAAGCTAATTCCCGAACATCAATTTGGCTTCCGCAATAAGCACGGTACTGTAGAACAAGTACATCGGTTGGTTAACACAATTAATAAAGATTTAAATGCCAAAAGATATTGCTCAGCAGCTTTTCTAGACATAGCCCAAGCCTTTAACAAAGTGTGGCATATAGGTCTTCAATATAAACTGAAAAAAATACTTCCGTACCAAGATTATCAACTATTGAGATCATATATGACTAATAGGCACTTCATGGTTAAAATAGGTAGCGAATGCACTGAATTGAAACCAATCCAGTCAGGAGTCCCTCAGGGAAGTGTCCTAGGACCCACACTATACCTTCTGTATACTTCCGATTTGCCAACTACAACAGAAACTACCGTTGCTACGTTTGCAGACGATACTGCTATATTAGCATCACACACAGACCCAGTATCGGCATCACGGAATCTACAGACTAACCTTAATATGATTCAAGAATGGCTCAAGAAATGGCGAATAAAAGCAAACGAAAGTAAATCAACGCATGTAACATTTACCACGCGCAGAGAAACTTGCCCGCATGTGAAAATAAATAATTGTGTAATTCCACAATCCAATGACGCTAAATATCTCGGTATACATTTGGACAGAAGGCTTACCTGGCAAAAGCACATTTTTACAAAGCGTAAGCAGCTTGGTCTTAAAATCAGGAAAATGTATTGGATAATTGGTCGAAAGTCAAAACTCTCTCTGGACAACAAAGTACTTATATATAAAACCATTCTGAAACCCATCTGGACTTACGGAATTCAGCTTTGGGGCACTGCATGCAACTCCAATATAGCCATAATCCAGCGATTTCAAAACAAAGTACTACGACTCATTGTAGATGCACCATACTACGTCACAAACGAAGTCATCCAGAAAGACATCCTAATAGCATCTATCAAAGATGAAATATACCTATCCAGCACAAAATATAGTGATAGATTAATCAACCATCCCAATGCGTTGGCGAATCAACTGAACGTGTGTGACAACAGGGAACCCCGCAGATTAAGGTGATATCAACCAGTAGATTTAGCTTTAGGTCCGCGATAGGGAATAGTGTACAATGTATGATATATTATAATAGATTATTGTATATAAAAACGAGAGGGCATTCACTGGAATGTTTCTCTTACATGTCTTAATTAATTATGTAAGTTATTATGTAAGAAGCTTATTGCCTACTTAGGCAGATTGCTGAAACAATAGGAGAAATAAAAAAAAAAATAAAAATTTATTTAACAACACTTACCTGCTTATGTAATTGCATAATTGTTATTGAAAATATAGGAATTATATTTGAATTTTAAAATAATTAATATTCATAACTTCTTACATGATGAAAAAAAAAACAAATAAATTATGAATTAATCTTTTTATTAAAAAATATCATTCAATACATATATTTTTAT
Organism: Panorpa germanica; assembly: GCA_963678705.1. NCBI lineage: Eukaryota > Metazoa > Arthropoda > Insecta > Mecoptera > Panorpidae > Panorpa > Panorpa germanica. The sequence goes on from CAVMBN010000076.1 coordinate 148,859, forward strand.
TAAAAGTAAAAAAATGGAATAAAGGGTACAAAAACTACAATTTATATTTACAATTTTACAATTTTAATCATCTTCTTTCTCTTTATCGTCGTCTTCCGGCTGCTGGTAAATTTCAAACTGGTCTTCATTATCGTCTTCAACGACATTTGTTTCATGTTCTTCCATGATTTCGGGGTCAAAGGTTCCATCTTCGTTAATGTCGCTCTGATATGGTAGAGCATTGAGACAAGCTTGCCCATTACATTTGCCACAAGCTAAAGAGCATTGCAAGCCCGCTTTCCTGCATCCGCATCGCGAACCACAACCAATTTGTCACTTTCTCAAAAACTTTTAAAAATGATTTTTTTCCCTTTTTAAAAAGCGCAGAAGTTGTGTCACAGCCACTTAATGCGTGCAGAAATAAAATATGTGTTTTGGAATAAAGATAATTATCAAAACTTTTAGTCGAGTATATCTCCGTTTTTACATTTCCTTTCCCAACTTTTTTAAAGAAAATGTATTGTTCGTAAGACAGTGTACGCCCAATTAAAATGACAAGTGAATCAATATCTTGTCCTATTATAACTGCAGTTTTTTCAGACTTTTATTCTTTAATTGCAGTTTTAACAATAAGAACATCCGCATCATCTCTGGCTTGCTTAGTAGTAATATTTGCAGCTTGTAATTTTTCAATTAACATATTAATGAGCATATCTTTGTTATTTCGATTTGATTAGAATCTTTCTTGAGTAACTGGTACAACCATTACAGTTTTTACTAATGAAAACACTTCGGCACTTTTTATGCACTTTAACAGAGGTTACTGATTTTAAATAATCAATTTTTCCGTCGTTTCGTTCGACACTTGCAGTTCGTAGAGATTTCATACCGCGCACTACTTCAATAAGCGATTCACCTCCCGAATCTGACTTATTACATAGAAAACACAAATCAGCCATAGTTCTTGAAATTGTACGTCCGTAGTTACCAAGATACGATTCAAACTAAAATAAAGAGAAGACGGCCGTAACTATACAATACAATTGAACATCTGTCCCTACTGGCTATAAATAGAAAGGTCCGTAGTGTATAATAGGGGCCCGTATAATTCCCAGGTATAATTTTTGACGTAGTGGAAAGATTTTAAAATTTACAGATTTTAAAGAAGATGCACTTAATTATTTTCTATTTAAAATGACATTAGTGTAAATGGGAATATAATTATAATATGAATTAAGTTTTTACCTTAATTATTTTTTAATTTTAGGAAACGGTTATCAGTATTATTGAATAGATATAGATTTAATGCATGAAGAAAATGATAAAATATAATATAATAGTTAATCAAAATTGACAAATATTTATAATCATTGATTTATCAATAGTTCATCAACTATATATGGCGCGTTTTCGACCGGAGGCACCGGTTGACCTGAAGTGATCCTGTGACCGCGCGCTCTCCGCCCTTTATCTTGAAAACGGTTCACCGTATAAACATTTTTTTTAACAAAATTTGTAGAGAATTTTGTATTCTACAATATTGATAATAAATACAAATAGCAAAAAAACCCATAGGAAATGAGATATTTACAAAAAAAGCGCAAAAAACCGATTTTTGTGACCTTTGACCTTGAAATTTAATAGTTGCGTACACCCTACCATATGTAGGTGTTGAGACAACTTTAAGGGTGTCAATATACAAGTATTTACAGACTTACAGCTGGGTATCTCCAATTCCTAGATTCTTACCTAATTTAAGCTTAAAATGACTGGTCTATTTCTGCCATCAGTATCACGTCAATATCGTTGGTTTTTAAATACATTTCTAGTTCTTGTCTGAGTTTAGACAAGCCGTTGGCATTCCATTAGGCAATTCTTAGATCTCAAATCTTTAACAGCTTTTGCACTGTACTACTTATTTTTCCCTCTAGGGTGCTTTAAACGTAACGGTTTATATATTTAAATTCGTAAATATCTTTGTCGTTAGCATTTTCTTCAAGGTGTATGAAAAATAACGGCAGTGGTTCCTTTGTTCCCCTATGCCATACATTAGTTATGTATCTTACCACGTGTTTTTCGGCTTCGATTTTGTTTTTCATAATAGTTTTATTCTCAGATGCATGTAGTCCATTGAGTACTACTTGATACGATCTTTCGTGTTTTAACTTATACGTATATTTACTTACATTTAGCTCAAGAAATTTTTCGTTATTACTTTGTTGGTTTCAATGTTACTTAGCATAATTTTCACAACATGCCATTATCTTATTGTAGTCATTAAATATTTTTCTTTATTATAAGTCGTGGTCAGTAGCAATAATTTTATTTCTGTTATTGCTTTGACTCCAGTGACAAAGATGGTTTGCGGCTTAGGCTGTCTTGGTTGGATTGATAGGTGATCCTCAGTTACTTCACTGGATGTTTCTCCTACTCTTGAAAGTACCTCAAACTTATTGGAAATTGATACAGTAAGTACTTTTAGTACAGTTTTCTTTAATTTGAGTTTCTTCTGATATTTTCCTATTTTTAGTTTATTTTCTGGTACTTTGTCCAGTTGCTAGGATAATGCTACTTGAGAGCTCGTACCTTTAGTAGCTATTGTTTTCTCATTGGATGTCTTTGATGCATCCATTAAATTTGCTGCGCATTTCTTATTTAGGAGCTGGCTATTTGTTTCCATTTGCTTAAGCCTTTCTAGAGAGTTACTTTTCTTGTTGCTAAAACTTAGTTTTTGTTGGATGATTTTCTTGGGTGATCACATTAGGTTTGCCATTCCTTGGTCAGTGTGACGACTGTAATTCACGGCCAGACTGAACTCCCATAACCGTTTGTTTTATTGTTGTGCAAATTATTTTTTAAATGTATCTTAAATTAAATGAATAATTTAAAATATTTTTCACTCTCACTACAATTGTTAAATATTTAATAAAGCTTTTTTATTGCTTATTTAATTGTTTTGGTTTAGAACCTATTATTATAGCAAAACAAACAATAGTTGTAACAAATTATTAAATTAATTATTGAACAATTGAAAATCGGCAAAAGAAACGACCGCACTGCTTTAATAACTCAATAGATCTTAAAATAAAACAGTACTTTCACCTTTAGGAGTGTTTTTCGGGTAGTGTGATTTTATTTTATGTATGATTCTTTTGTGACTTAGATATTAGACGCACATCAATTGTTTCTATATTTTGCACAACCTGTAGCTAATGCTCGTATTGAAGTAGTCTATTGGCAATCCAAACCATAATTCTGTGCTCCCTGTTCATTTTTTCTGCTTGGGTATATCCTCTAGTGCTATATTCTAATTTAGTGAGTCGCTCGGTAAGTTTCGAGAACAATTGTACTTAGTGGTTCAGTTTGCTTCACACTAATCGCAAAATCTGATCACCGGAATTATTTTTATAAGCATAGTCTGTACGATTCTCAATCTTTCACATTTACTTTAATGGCGTCATCATTTAATATTTCGATCTGTGCTTCACTATTGATGAAGTGAAATTAATTAAATTTTTTAATACATTGTGCTACTACCGGAAAAGGTGGAAGTACTTTTTTATCGTTTTGTTACATTTCTATCCTTGTGCTACTTTCACATTGTGGAGGTGATAGGGATATATCTAAATTATTTTTTTTTGTAATTCTTTGCTTTCTTCCTTATTTACTCTGTTTCCTTTGCCAACTCTTCTTCGTCCGTTTAGTATTCTGGCTATTATATTTTTTCTGGGAGTTCTAGTAGCTTTATTTTCTATCCTAGTTCTGCATATTTTTGTTGCATAATATCGAGCTCCTCTTGAAGTTCACGCATTCTATCGTCTATTGCTTCACTTTCTTGCTCTGCTTTTTTTCATTCATTATTCAACAGTTGTCCATTTTGTGTTCTGGCATAATTCTCTTCCAATAAATCTTGTTGCCATTTGTCTACCTCTACTTTGCGTTGTTTCGTCCCACTAAACAAAACTTGTGGTCTGGTTGGAGATTTTTGATTTTTATTTGTTCTCCTAAAAGGATTTCCTTCCTCTATATTTTGCGCACAGTGTCTACGACCCGCGTGTTCGAGCACCCTCACCGTTTGCTGGATTTGAAGTTCCTAGTTTCTAATCAGTAACTGTTTTAACATTAAATTTACCAATCATCATCACTATTGCCAGTTTTGGTCTACCCCGAGTATTTTATTTTTCCGATGCCCTCCATCTCTGGTAAGCTAACTCATTCCGCCACCTGTGAAGGTGCACGTTAGGAGATTGGAAACCCCCATTGATTATAACCTTCTTTATCGTATCCAATCATATCTATTCGCCGTATTTTTGTTGTTTTTTTAACAAGTTACTTGCAAAATAGCCAATATTGTAATTGTAATTATTTTGTTATACGAAAACAAAAGCCATTTTCATATTTTGTTAGTTACAATACACTTCTTTTGCACTATATCTTTCATACGTATCACCACTCTTTTACTGCTATCTTAGTTTTGCGAATTTATACTTTTATATTTTGCTTATGTTTTTCAACATTTGCACGTTAATTATATTTTATTATATACTAGGTGTCCAGAAAGTCTAGCGGGATTTTTTTCTGCGCTTACGTTGAAAGGGGCGGTGTGGGGAAATGGTGTGTGGATTGCTTCATGAGCTACTTTATGAAGATTCAGTGGCAATGGAGTCCTATGTACGGAGTACGTGTAATGGAGTACGCATAGCGGTTTTTCGGTGCGAGGATATTATTTTACAGTAATTCTATAGTTAGCGCTCAGCGTTTGTATCATGCACAAAAAGATTCTCGCAATGCACAAAGTGACAATAGCATTATAAAAATGAATTAGGATATTGGAGAATACTGGATCAACAGTACAAATTCAAAATAAAGGCACGGAAAAAGGAAGAAGTACGGATTTCGGATCGAGAATAACTAACGTTATTTCAAACAAAGAGATGCAAAAGTTTCAAGATCACAATTCACAAACTTTCCATACTTTTAACTTAACAATTGCTGCGGTAAACAAATTATTCCCGAACAAAGTGATTTCTCAAAGAGGCACTATCAACTGACCTCGTAGAAATCCTGATGTCAGTCCTGTGTGTTATTTCTAGCGGTAGATTTTAAAAGTAAGATGTACCAGAACAAACCGACGAATTTAACGCAATTAAAGCACAATATCACATCAGAAATCGTGGCGGTCCTACTATTTAGTAGATGCATTCAATAACAAACATAAATCAAAAAATAATATTGTTTAAATAAATTTTTATATTGTGTACATAAACCACTTATTTTAAACTATGAGTTCAAAACTATTTATCTATATTATTACTATACCTGTATGTTATATGGGCTTTTATTTTGAGTTAATTGCTTAATATATGTACAGCGATAGGAAGTAAGTTAAATTATATTATACACCATTAAGTACATTTTGACAAAACGACAAACAGCGGTGTTTTGTGTCTTATTCCGGAACCACCACTTGATAATATATTTACGTTATTATACACATACAATCATTACTCTACATCACGATACAATACATGCTACTGCTAAATAATCTACTGATATCTTTGATATCTAATAGGTGTAACCATCTAATATAAAACACATCAGGTGACAATAACACGATGCCTTGACAAATGATCCTAAGTTGTTCAAATAATCGCCAAACTAAACTTGAATATTTGCATAGTACCATAATCTCATATGTATATTGATTACACTGCTACCTAATAAATTATTTATTACATTTCGTATATAATCAATGAAACAAAACAACACCGTGCTCAGAGAACTAAAGTCATGTTGTCCTTTTCTCCGGAAACCAATATGTTTTTTGACTTAATTACACAAAAACCTGTTGTAAATAGTTAATTTCATTTTAGTTGCATTAACATGAAGCTTAAAATTAAATGACTTTGACTGGATTTTTTTGATTAAATGATACTTCTATTTTCTTCAATATTGTGCGATAAAAAACATTATCGTTATCATTTTATATAACTGCAATTTTATCATTCATAATTCGTTAGGCTTAGGTCCTTCGTACACGACGCGACTGGATGCAAACCTAACACACGGTCACACACTGCAACCGTATTTTAGAGAATTGCATTTGCAAGTTTGTGGTAGGTTTAGCGTTGTAGAACGTATTTGCTTGGTTATAACTCTCTTAAATACGCTTCTTATGTTCGAAGGCGTAAATGTCCGGTCAAAATTCGTTGAAAAACGGTTACAGTGTGCGGCGGGCCTAATACAAAATTGTGAATGTGACTGTTAATTTGGTTGGAATGTAAATAGATTGATGATTTGCAACTAGAATGTGACTAACAGGCATATGAATTGTGACTTACTAAATTAATATGATCCTTTGAATAAGTTCGTGCTTTTAAAGAGATGTCAAAGCAGTAAATAAATCAATAAGAGTGAGAAAAAGAAATCTAGTATTCTCGTGATAATGATTGAGCGAAATAATACTGTGAAGAAGCATAAAGAATTTCCGTATTTGATATGATCTTTATTTATTGTCATTTTCATATTGTTTATAAACAGTATGAAATCTTATTAACAATTATTTTGAAATAATTCAGGAGCTTGTAAGTTTTTAATTCCATTTTAAAACTATTTACACGTCAGACTAATCTTAGATTATAAAAATAAGATACAATTCAAAGTTGCAATCTAAGAATTGCTTTAATTATGAGTTCAACTCCTATTCAGATACAAAATTTTCAAACTTACATGTTACCTCAAATATTATAAGACATATTATCTGATATATTTGGCACTAAAATTATTTAAAATCATGCAACAGGAATCTTCAGGAATATATCTATGCTATCTATGATATAATATGCAGCATGTTTGTTATGTTTGGTAATTTGCAGCGAGGTTATAAATTGAAAGAAAATATTTAGTATTCCTTATTTGATCTGATCAGTTATGTTTACCGTTATTGCTGTTATTTCGATAAAGTCAAAAGATTTATTTATTAAAGAAAATCTGTATTTGATACATTTAATAAAAAAGATTGAAAAGTAATATATCTGTTACTGCCGTAATAATGAATAGAAGTAATAATTTTATAACGTAATGCTTTATATTTACAATCCATATATTAAAACATTATATTTTAATGTAAAAATAAACAATGTGTCTTATAGCTAAACTTAAATTAATTCCATATAAACATTTGCCATAAAAGCATAAAGACATAAAAGCATCATATGTAGTTATAATCATCCTTACTGTTCCAAGAGTCCGTGTAATTACAAATACTTAAATATTGAAGTTCCTACGTCTATTGGTAGTGGTACCTTTTCTTACAACTTTAATATTTTAAGTTTAGTTTTAAGTTTGGAATGTATATAGGAATGAAATGTATTAGAAATATAATACTGTAGATTGTAAAGCCGAAAGGCATACACAAATAATATATAAATAAAAAACTTTAATATTTTATTTCTTGTAATTCATTCAGATGTAGAAAGTAAGTCAAATATTCATCTTATATAATTCAGTATATTAGTGTCGGTCTTTTCTAGTTTAGCAATTAACTGGAAACATAATAAATAAACTACTCTAAAAACAAATAATAAAATCAAGCAGTTCACTGTGACTGTTTTTAACATTTATTGTAAAAGGCGTACAAACAAACTTAAAATGGTTGTCGATTGGGCTTATCGACTATTTAGATTTCAAATCAATGAATAGGTTTCACAAATGTCTAAATACAAATAATTTACGAATATCAGAAACAGCATCCTACTGGTGCGGTTACTTATAGTACCAGATTTCTTGAACAGAGAGATTTTCTGTTTTTTCTTAAACTTGTCCTTTAGAAAAATACCATTTTGTCTTTTCAGATGAGTCTATAAATGATTTAAGCACTATTAAGTTTAATCTATCTGCTAAAATATCAGTTAGAAGCTGGGTTCAATCCCAGATTACGTATTTAATATACGGGTATTCTTCAACTGAACTATTTCTTTTAGATAAATTAAACTCATTTTTAACCGAGGGCATGACTTGTTGTTTAGGTCGTTTGTACAAAGGATGTATAATCTATAGCATTTCTAATCCTATTCATTGGGCACAGACATTATCGCTTGGTACAGCTTCGCTGCGCTACACAAATACGTAATAAAGATGACAGTGATACTTTACAATTTGATGAAAGTGTCAAAATATAATAGAAGACTTACTTACAGATCTAAGATTAGTTTTAAATAACTTTTATCAATATCAAAAAAATGGAATAAATTTAACAAAAGCCAAAACAGTTGTAACCACAAGCCAGATTGGTCATATAAAAGTCTCCAAAATAACTAGGTAAGTTTTAAAATACTATCTTTTCATGTTGTAAGGAAACAAATCATTATTCTACAAAAACTAACTAACACTTATCAGAGCGACAGTTTCCTTTCCTGACTGCTACTATTACAACTATCACCTAATTGACTATTCCTAATAAAAATAATGCAGGACTATGTAAGTTACCGTATTTATTTCTTTTTCATTAATTAATAATATTATAATTAATAATATATATATAGAAAGTAATACCAATATAAATGAAAACTGAAGGTTAACATGTGAATGCGACAATCAACATAGCGTCAAAAAGGAAACGTGAGATTTAGAAAATAACATGAAGACTAGCCTTGAACTGCAATGCGATACTTTAATCGCGCAAAGAAAATGTTTAAAATGGGAACGTGAATTATTGGATTGCGAGCGTGAATTATTACAGAGAGAAATAACATTTTCTAATCAATCTTTCAGCTTACCCAGAAGTAATGTGGAACAGAATCCATACAGCATCAATGGGGTTCTTTTAACAGTACCTGTATTTAATCCAGTTGAATTATCAAGCATATATTTAGCAAGATGTATTGGATAAGATTAGAAACATTTTACAAACTTACAACTGCATAAATAAGATGTTAATTCTGCACAGTGTAATAAAATTAAAGAGATCAGCTAAGTTGTGGTATGATTTTCTATAGTATCATACCACAACTATATTAATTTTAAACAATTTTCACAAGCCTTATGTGGTAAAAGCATTTCTATGCATGGAGGACAAATCTCAGATTCACATGCAACTTACTAGGAGATGTACGCAGCCAAACGAGTCTATTGAAGAGAATTTCTATTCAGTTATTGTAATTGGAAAATACGGAAAACTAAGTGACGCCGCGATACAGGATTATATCATTAGTGTATTCAATAACATAGAAATGGTAGGTATGTTATCGTTAGTAAGATACGCTGACTTGAATGAGTAAATGGAGCAAATTAGGTTCTATAAAGAAACAATCAGTCAACTGAAGTATGGTCAAGAATATTTGCGTCCTAACAAGACCAAAGTGAATAACAACGAGGAGAAGATACGTCATGATCAGTCAGATAACAAAAACCAGGATAAATCTGACGTTCGAAAATGTTACTGAAACCAATTATTGACCAGAAAAGACGAAAGATGAAACGTGCACAAAATGTTTGAGACATAATGTATCTACATGCAGCTCAAAGAATACTGCCGAAGATACTTTTTGTAAAAACATACAAAGAGATGGAAAAGACATTCATGCATTTTTGGACGTAATAAGTATTCGTAAAGAATACTTGGTGAATTGGTGAATTGGACATGAAGTTTATCAATCATAACGTTAAGTTAATATGTTTCGGCCAAGGAATATGCAATACGCTTAAAAAACGTCAATCAATAATTACAATTGATAGAATAGACATTACTTAGTGAAGTTTTACTTGTTCTAAATTAGGCTCAAGATAATCAGATTACTTTTTTTTAATCGGAAAAAGTGCTTTGTCTAAACCAAAATAAAGAGAAGTGACATTAACAAAAATGAGACAATTTCACACGTAAATAAATTTAAATATACTGAACCAATCGTAGCATCAGAGATAAATGTCTAAAATAATTTTTCTGCAAAAAAACAAAGACTTGTGTGTACTGATAATTGAAAATCGGGAATGTTTTGTGAAAAATATTTACAAAATTGGTAGAACAGATCTTGTGGATATAAAAATAGAGTTAAGTGATAGAGACCAATTACAAGATGCAGGTATAGTAGAATCTACATCAGATTTTTTAAACCCGATGTTGCTAGTTCAAAAGTAAAACTGGAGAAGAACGGCTTGTGGTTGACTGCAGAAGATTGAATGGTAAAACACGACGTGAAGAATTCTACATGGCTTAAATCGACGACCACTACGATCAACATTCTTGAAACAAGTACTTTACAATATTGGACATGGCCGGTGGATATCTCCAAATCCTGATATCAGAAAATTCGAAACATTTGACCGCATTTATTACAAGCAGTGATAAGAAGCAGTGATTAAGTGAGTAAGAAGGACCAATGATTTTTAATAAACTTATGACTCGAGTGAAACAGAATTTAACACCAGGAGATATTCCAGTGAACATGGATAACAATTTAATACCAAGCAAAAATATTGAAAATGGCATGGCAGTGATTAAACGATTTTTCGATGTAATCAGACAATAGGGGTTAACAATGAAGTTAAAAATATAATTAATTTGCACAAAAAAAAGAAGACAAACCAACCATTTGGATAAATGTTGATAGTTATAGCTGAAAGAATGATGTTGTAGGATATAGATTTTGGATGCTTACCGTAGACCTCTTGTATTATTCCAGTATAATTCTTAATTAATTTACTTTTATAGATGTAGACAGTAAGTTATAATCCTAATAGTATTATATATATAATCTTTTAGACGTGCTCATAAGCTTATTTTCGATATTATCGTTGCCCTACAGTTTTCTAGACTAATAGAGACGGATCGAACAAGTTTTGACATCTATCTAAAATTACAAAATAAAAATAATTAATTTAATAATAAATTAGTTAAAACGTTTTGTGTACAAATTGGAATATGTAAGCTAAATGCCAGATATATTGGAATGTGTACAGAATGTGTACAGAATGTGAAGTTTTACATTTACTAAGTCGCATATTATAACTATTACTAGTTTCTTTAATTTCTCACTTAAATATTTGTAATGATTTCATTCGATCTTGCACATTAAAAGTATTTACAATTACCGATAGGTAGTATAGTAATAGTTAAATATGGACGTGAACAAAAAACCTTCTGTACACACTATTTATTACAACTACTACCAGAAAGATATTTTCTTGCAACTTAACTCCACATGCAATTAAACGTCTACCATGTGAGCAACTAAAAATAGGTGTAATTATATCGTTGCGTAAGGATCTTACTACTATGGTATACTGCACTCACCGCAAAAGCAACTTGATTAAAATTTATATACACGTACACGTATACGTACATGATAGCACACGTACATCTTACTAATATTTTACCGGTAGTATGCAACATTTATTTATTTTCTTTACTTAACGTTTAAATGTGATTGACGTTAGATACTACATTCTTACTTTTTCCTTGCTACTTTTAGCATACATTGCATTCTTAATACTACAACTTCAAAACAAAAAGTCTTATTTCCAAAAGTTTTCTTAAGCTTCTATGATTTCTTTTTAGTGCATATTTGTTGCATTTGTCTGAGCATTTATTTCTTATGTGCTTCAAAGACTCCGACTCTCGCTTCCACATAATATTCATTTTATTTCTTCCCAATAATTAGTCTTTTTCTGTAATTCTTATTCCAAATTTAGCGATTCTCCTTACGTTTTCTGACTCTTTTTCTCCTATTTACTCTGGTATCATCCCATTCTAATTCCTTTCGTATCTCTCGTTATGCTTCCTTTATTATTTTCATCATGCTGTGTTGCTGTTGTATCTCCCTGTATCAGCTTCAAAATTATTCTATCTAATTTATTCTCTCTTCCCTTTCTTCCGCTATTCTGTTCCTTTTGTTGCAATCCTCCACGCTTCTCAACTTCTAGTCTAATCTTTGCGTATCGCCCTCAAAATTTCGTTATCTGCATTGAAATTTTTTTCTTCAATAGTACTATTCTTTCCCTTGCTTTAATTCTTATTTTATCCGTTTCTAATTTTTTCGTTGCAATACCCCGGTGTGAATTTATCCAATCATATCACCTATTTTGCATATCGATCTTGTATTTTTTCAAGCGCCAAGAAGTCGAATGAGTGGATGGGAAAGAAATGGGGATGAGGCGACAAGTTTTTTGGTATCGATGTAAAGAAAAGGAAATGGATGTTAAATAGATTGGTAAAAAGCATAATGATGTATGGAACGGAAATTTAGGGTGGAAGGAATAAAAGAAGTTGGAGGTAGTACAGGAAAATAATACGAAATGGGTACTTGGAACAAACAACTTTATTTTGGGTTACTTGATAATGGAAGAAGTAAAGTAGAATAACCTGATAATAAAGACAGATATGAGGGCGATAAGACGGAAAGAGAAATGCAGGAACACAGAGAAAAAAATCGTGAGAGTAGTAATGGAACGAACAAGTAAGGGAGATAATACGAGATCAGAGAAAAAGAGGAAATGGCATTATGAAGGAAGAGGGATAGCTGCGTCGAAAGTGCAAAGACTAATAAAAGAAAAAGAAAAGTAAAGATAAGGAAATTCAGCAACAAGAGAGAATGGGGAAGATTTTTTTTTCATTTATTTACATCCCAGAATATTTTAATCTATCCATTAGAATATTTAGTAAATCATATAATATAATAACATCATGAAAGCAATGTATCCAATGATTCCTTCCAAATGTACATTAGCAGGTACACTTGAATATTTTGGTTTGCTGGGTACTTAATATGTTTTAGTCCCCAACTAAATCAATTGGTACTTTCCATTTTTAGCATACGTTATATTTCCACTTTCATCATGTTCCCCAAGATTATTAGGGTGGTCATCCAGTCAGTCTATGTACTTGATGCTGTACTTTACAATTTCCTTTTTGCCACTTGGTACTTGTAGGTTGTGATTAATATCTTCGTTAATCATAACTAGTGAAGAAATTATATTCGTACGTAACACCTTATATTGTAAACGTTGTAAAATCTCAATATTACAGTTTGCAGTTGATCTCGAGTTGTACACCGTAAGTCCATATAAGTTTCAATATAGACTTATACAGAAATAGTTTACACTTGACAGATACCTTAGACTTATGGCCAGTTAGCCAGTAAATTCTTTGTAGCTTATGGCCAAGTTGTTTTAAACCCACGTTTTGTAAAAATGTGCTTTTGTCAAGTCAGGCGTCGGTCTAAGTGAATTCCTAGATATTCACATGTGGTATGATTTTGTTATTGAGCAACTCTGGTGGACATGTTTCTATTTTTAGGGAAAATGTTATGTATTCGCATTTAAATTCATTGACTCTGGTCGGCCACTGCATTATCCAATTTTGTACTGCGGTTATATTTAGCTGCAGGTTTGTGCAGTAAATAAAGGATCATGGCTAACAGCTTAAACAGCAGTGTCGTCAGCACTTTTTTTTATTTTTTACTTGGTGCAAGTTTGTTGTTGCATCGTCGTATTTTATGAGCAAGTGTCTGTCCCCGGGGTATTATTTGAATATTGTATAATAGTGTGTAAGCCCGGTATGCCAAAATTTGTCATAAGCTTGCGTTAAATCAAGAAACGCTGCCGATTAAAACTGTTTGTTCTCAAGACTATCGTGGAATATATTCACAACTTGATGTTGTTTGCGTGTTTTTTTCGAAAACCAAGCTGGTGGTGTGGTATCAGTTTTTCGCTTAGAGCAATTGGTGTCAATCTCAACAGTAACAATTTTTGAAGAATTTTAAAGGTATTCTGGACGATGCTTATTGAACGATAGGACGTAACATCATGCAGATTCTTTCCTGGCTTAGGAATCATTATAATTTGTGATAGCTTCCATTGGAGAAGTTAGAAGCTAGTTCTTAGAATAGCCTTATATAGCTGTGTTAGTTGTTAAGTACTTATATCCTCTAAGTTCTTTCAGAATTTTACCTGTTATAAGATCATAACCTGGAGATTTCCTATGGTTTAGATCAGTTAGGACTATCTCTTTGATTTCCTTAACTCTAAAATTTGCTACAGGTAATTCAAACTGATGTGTTGTTCAATAATATGCATGTATCTCTTCTTCCTCTTCTGGCCGTATTTCACAGATTTGGGGAACAAAAACGTTTTACAGATGTTTAGCAAATACCGCTGCTTTTTTTACTGCTCTTTGTCCATTTTCCATTTTCTCAACGTATTGGTGGAATTGAGACCTGCGGTTTTTTTAGCTTCTTTGTAGTTCTTCAGAGTGAGTAGTTAGTGGTCTCAGTTGTAATAAATTTCGTGAAATAGTTGTTTATGGCTTGCTCTCACTCACTATCTAGCAACTTTCTTATTTCCTTGGCAGCTTTATTTAGCATTCATTTTTGCTTATATAATCTTGTCGATTGCCACAGCTTTCTTATTTTACGTTCAGTTACAATTTCTTTTTTCACCTTCACTGAGCAAGAATCTTTTGTATCATATGTGTAACACATTGGTGTTGAATTCAAAGCTGCTTGTTGATTGCTTGTGTTAATGTGCTCGACAGCTTCTGTCTTTAAAGGTATTTTGATGTTAAGAGAGTCTTGTAAATATGCCCGGAAACATTTACAGTTTGTTCCTTGGTTGTACAGTAGAACCGTTTTGCCTTTCTTTAAGAATTAGCTACTCATTGTCAGAATGGTAGGAGAATGATCCGAAGCGTGGTCTAGGCAGGTTGAGACGTTGAAGTATTTTCTTTACATACCCTTGGTAATTAAGAAATCTATAACATTTGGAATTTTGCTTCCGTCAGTAAGCCAGTAGATGGGTTCGCCTGTGGAGATAACTTCTAGATTCATGTTAGTAGTGTTGTGATAAATGAAGTTGCGTTTTTGTACAGTACTCGTCCTCTTGTTGTTATCAGTCTAGATAACCATTGCGTATGCTTAGCATTAAAAGCATGAAACAGATTTGAAAACTGAGTTTCCAAAATAGATAGTTTTGGTCGGCAGTAAATTACTGATATAGAGACAGGTCAATTCCAATTCTTTGTGACCACGTTTGTGGCTTGTATATGTTCCTGCTTATATTTACCTGCTTAGTGGCGTTAATTTCTTACCTGCAGGTAGCTCTTTTTTGTAAAATGAATTTCAGATATTAACATTATTTCAATTTTGTTGTAAATTAAAAATGTTTGAATTTCGTGTGTATGTTGAGACAAAGCATTGGCGTTCCAGAGTGCTATTTTATACTGCATGAATGTTAATTTTTGTAACAAGAGCATTTTACGCACCTTGGCTGTCTTTCCCATAAGTTTTTGGTATGTCCGTATCTCTGGCATCATGCAAATTGAGGAATTTCTAAATTTCTGTTATGAGGTTTAAAATGTATTTTTGTGTTAAGTAAAAACTCAATTTTGTAAATTTCTTTGGTATTTTCCTAAGATTTTAATTTGCGAAAAACATGGGTAAGATAGTTTTAGTTTTTCTTCTGTTAAAAATGGTATTCTGTGTTTCTGTTCTTCAACTCCTTTCGTATGGTATCTTAAACTTCCATCGTTTTTGCTCGGACTTTTACTTCATATTTTTTAATAATCGTAAAGACATAGTTTTCCTTTGCAATTTTTTCCAGCAGTCGAGCTAGTGGATTTATGTCACCTACACTTCTAACAAATATTAGAGGTGGTTTAATTTGCTGCTCCCTTATTTAATTTAATATTGTTGCATCAGTCACGATACCTTTTTCGTTGTCATCCTTGTCTACTGTACTAAATCTGTTTGCACTTATTGATTGGGATGGAGTTGTCTTAGTTGTCTGTATTTGGCTACATGTTCCTGCAATAACAGCCGCTTGATCTTTCTGTTTTCACTCTGGGTTTTGTTTCAATATTTCTCTTCTTATACTTACTGCGTCTCCCACTGAAGCAGATCTGTATGGAGAGGCCTGGCCAACCTATTTTTTGTTAAAAGCCCTTATCAGCCCTTTTCTATTTCCAGTAGTCTTAGCCAGTACCCAAGACTGGTCACCCACCAGGAGTACTGAGCGGTCGGCTGCTAACGGTCAGAGGTTCTGGAGAACCGAGCTCCTGTCCCGAAAACTCAAATTCCTTTACTTTCTTTATGTCATTTGCTAGTTATTTGTCCTTTATTGTTGAGGAGAATTACAACTCTGAGCAATTCTGTTGATCAGCGAAAGGCATTTTATTTAATTCCTACTCGCCGGCAAGCCGGGTACAACATTCCCTTATTTGTCATTTGCAGAACGGTTTGTAAGGGTTACAGGTTTCTTCTGGTTAATTTTTAGTTTAATAGCTAGAATGTTAGATAAAATCTAAAAATTTCTTAGTGTAAACAATAGGTCCTTTTGTTATTTAACAATAAAGACTTGCATTTGCACAAAATAGTTTATATATATATATATATTGCGGGCGTCCGAACATACAAAAATTGTAGTTGTAAAATATTATCCGGAATGAGCAGAAATGGTTGCACATCCCTGTCTAAATTTCACAGCGATATGATAAACAAGGTTGTTTACTTGAGGCGTCATAGTTTTATTACGTGTATTACTTGGATCTAAAAAGATAAACAATGCGTATCGGTCCTATACGTTATTCTCTCGTGCTTTCTGGAACTAATTTTCCTGTGAACGACTAAAGGGAACCTCATTAAATTATTCTGAAAAGTCACATATTTTGACTATTGGGTATTCTGCTACGCAACAAAATGGTATTAAAGAGACCAGAGCACCGCGTCGCGACAGCCAGTCCGCAACAGTCAGTCCGCGACAGCGAGTCATTCAACAATGAACAGTTAACCAGTGAAATTAAATAATTAATAGTTATTTTAAATAGCTGTAAATTGTTTAGTGCTAATAATTAAAGTCTGTAAATTGTGTAATCCTTATTTTTATTTTCATTGTTGCCATTCTTTATTTTATACGTTACGACGTACAGTATAGTGAAAATAATTACACGGTAATTAAAAGAACCCAAGTCGCGGGCATGGCATGGCACATATTTTAAAGGTTCGAGAATAAAACTCTCTTCCCTTGCTAAAATTGTATATCTCACAAACAGGGACGCATATAGAACTGAAATTTGTTGTGTGTATTGATATCATATTTGTGCACATTTTCCAATAATTTTAAATCTAATATTTGAGGTCAGTATGGGCGTAAATTTCAGGGGGCAATATTAGAATAAAGTTCTAAGTTGAAATTTGGCATACAGGGTTGCTGAAGAGAGTAATTAATGAAAAAAAATAAAAACCGTAAATTTACAGCGGCTGCGGGAATTAAGACGGTTAAAATCGAAATTATAAAATAAAGAAAAATGATACGTGGGGTATGTATTAAGACATTATTTGTGCATATTTGCCAATAAGTGGAACACTAAGAATTTTATTTAGTAGCGGCGCGAATTTTTTTGGACAATGTCGGAACAGTGCTAAAACGTTAAAATTTTAGACGTAGGCTATTTCTAGATAGATCTTAAAGACAAACTATAGAAAACTACAAGTTTTCAGTGGCTGTGGGCGCCGAAGGCCAAATAACCAGAAATTTCAAATATATAGAGATCAAAGGCTATAATTTTAAATATATGTTCTTAGATACAAACAAAATAGATTCCCGTTATAAAATTTGACAAATTTGTTCAGTAGCGGAAGTGTATGTGTTTACTAATGTTAAAATATAAATACAATAGCAAAACGGTTCTCTATTTATTAGGTATTCAAATTACACTCAGTAGTAGAATTAAAAAGATATTTGGTGTGTTTGTAGCGCAACGAAATCGGTCATGAGGAGGGTTTGCAAAAAAAATTTACCCTCAGTAGCGGCGCGAATTTGGAGAAATAAGGGGAGAGAAGGCTTTGCGAAAGAGCTTAAATTTAACATGAGCTAACTTTGGTACCCAATTTACAAATCGAAAAAAAATATTCCAAATTTTAAAAAGAGTTGGTCAAATAACGGACACATTTAAAATATTTTATAATTTGTTGAAAAGAACCATATTTCTTTAATCAGTTTATATAAAATATTAATTTTTATTATATGTCAAATTAATCTAGAACGAGTTAAATATTTTACTTTAAAAATAGAAATAAAATTATAAATGAAATTCAATTTACAAATTAAAAACAAACATCGTTTTGCGACGGGGGTTAACGCCAATATACAGGGTGTACTAAAATTCAACGATAAGCGGGCACCAGAGGGTGGTCCTGCTCATGAGTAAAAAGAGAAAAAAAAGTGCTCACTTTGTTTTAAAATAACAAAAAAAAAAAAATCTTTCGAAAAATGAAACAACTTAAGATGTTTTTACCTACCACGACCACAATTTTTTTAATATTTCTGATTTTTTGTCGGCAACCTAAATAGCACTGCTATTTACCACAACCATTAAAATTCCAGAATGCTAATAGTTTTTACACAAAAATCAATCTAAATTATATTTTCCCTAAAATTTTTAAAGATTTTTACTTTCAGTCCATTTTAACTCATCGTGGTGTAAAAAAAAGTATGAACACTATATAGCAAGTTTTTATTAAACATTGGCGCATCTCTTCAGGATTCCAAAATGGTATAATACTCCAGCAAAACTAGCAATATGAAAAAATTATGCTTACTATTTATAAACAAAAACCAAATTTCATAAGTTGTTGGTGTTGACAGTTATCACTTTTACAATACCCAAAAGAGGTTTTTTATTGTTGAATGAATTAAAACAAATAATACAAACCGTAGTCCGCTTATCGTTGAATTTCGGGACACCCTGAATGTATATATAAATATATATGATAATCTATATATAAATTTGGCGGGGTACAGCTATCCTCTTCAGCATTTAACACCAAAGGTTACTAACTTGTAAGGACGAGTAGAGGGATGAAGAGAGCCTAGTTTTTGAACCTTCTGTAACGGTAAATATTAGAAACTCGTGGGTGCGAGCGATAGAAATCTTGAAGGAAACCTGATTCTCAAACTTTCTATATATGCTGTACCACGCACATGACTAGGATTCTATTAATTCCCGAGCGGAATTAACCGAGCGTTGTAACTTAATATTAAAAGGATAGAAAGGACACAATTAAATAAGAACAAGGATTTACACAATTTGCAGATTTTATTTAATACCACAAAAAAATATATCACTATTTCCTGACTATTTATCGCGGACTGACTGCGATTCGGTGCTTCTGTTCCTTATATAGTCTCGGTGGTGTAGGTAAAATACAATTACTTCTTATTAGTCACTGCGTTTCTGTGACGTGGTTCGTACGCAGTATAATTATTTATTTGAAGTCGGTGTAGTGAATAACACAAAAGGTTAACGAGTTGTTTACTTCTTTTATCTTTATCGCGATACAATCAGAGTAACCATTTCTGCTTATTACGGATATAAAATATACATTACAACTGTAATTGTATTGTGAAATTCCAATAGTGCGGACTTCTTTCTTTCGTTCTCCAATTAAATATTCAAATATAAGAAATTTAAATTACTATTGTTAATTGTGATATAATAAACAGTAGATTCACAAACAACCAGTACACATACGAGTTCTAGTGAAAACGTGTGTGGTTTGTTGATCTCCCATTCAAAATCAAAATCAATTCATTTAAAAATCAACGCAATTTAAGCAATAGATAATACAAAACGGATAAAACTATCCCAGGTGGTAGACCAGGATTTAACCTGGAAAATGCACTTGTTTAAAGGTCAACCTCACGGATTCTGGGTGAGGAAAATCATTGTTTCATTTAAATAATGAATTAGAGAAAGTTTGCACTAATCCTCCGGAAAAGCATAAAAATAGTTGGGGGAATATAACCAGCAAAAAAATGGCACGTTATAGCTCAGAGATACCCTTAAGCACAATTTAAAGCAAGCTAAGCTCAATGGATACTGCCTGAGTGATCCACTACAAACGGAAAATTGATTTTCAGCTATCGATAATGAGAGTCATCAAGACGAACAAAATATACAGGAACCGAAACCCGCAAACTCCTGTTAATTTATGTTTATAGAGCAACATGCAACCGCTAACATAACTGCTTAATAACATTATCGAAAACAAATATGAAATTAAAATTCTGCGAGCTGAGGAAGTCAAAATTCAACCAAAAACCACTTCAGTTTACACCACTATAATTAAGGAGTTTAAAAAAAGGCACTGAGTTCCATACATGTAAAATAAAACAATTTAAAAGTCAACAGATAATAAAGAATTGTAGACCGCAATTGGGGAGCTAGAACACCAGATAGTCAATGTCTGGAATATCAAGGATAGGATAGAAAAAATAGACTTCCAAATGGCTCATACCATATTGAAGAATGGAAGATATTCCTCAATACCTACAATATTGACATAATGCTATTATTTGAAACGCATTTCACAGGTAAAAGTAACATGAACGTCCCGAGACATAGAGTCTACCTTACACACCACCCTGATGACAAAGCGCATGGAGAAACGGCCAGTCTGATCAAGGAATTTTTTTAGCACTACCAAGCGTCCCCACATCGAGAAGATCATGTTCAAGCCACCAATGTGATGGTCGAGGACTAGACTGGTCTTATTATGATATCGGCCTTATATAGCCTACCAAAACACAATATTAAAAGAGATTCTTATATGAACTTTTTTAATTCTATTGAAAATAAATTGCACTGGAGCTCACGTATCACACTCTCTAAGAAAGAGAATTATTGATGGCTACAGATCTAGGACTGAAAGTGGCATCCTCAGGACCTTCCTGTTTTAATTGAACAGGTTCACAGGATATTCAAAAAAATTCTTCAGACATTTGAAAGGAAAGAGTTTTGCTCAGCAGCATTCTTAGATATTTCACAGGCATTTGACCGTGTTTGGCATAAAGAACTTCTTTTTAAAATTAAACAAACACTTCCCGCCTACTATAGTATACTAAGGTCTAATATTGAACACAGATACTAAATGCTTAAATACAATAACAAACATCTGTTAGATTCGGGCTGGAGTACCCCAGGAAAGCGTATAAGCTCCTATTTTATATCTATTATACAAAGGAGACTTACCTGTGGAAATTTAGTTATGACGAGAACCTGTGCTGGCGGTACGGCAATCTATGCGCCGCTAATGATCCAGCTAATACCTTGACTATACTATAGAAAAATCTAGACAAACTATATTCATAAATAAAGGACTAGAGAATCAAAGTCAGCGAAACAAAATCAATACATGTCACGTTAAAAACTAGACAGGGAAACTGCGCAAGTATCGCATTAGACAATGTCTATATATCACAGGCTGACTATGTGTGGTACTTGTACCACTTAGACAGTATGCTTACTTGGAAGAAACATATATTTGCAAAAAGAAAGCAGATAAACCTACAACTGCTGTCATATGGTATTCAACTATGGAGTACTGCATCTACCTCTAATATTGAAATAATCCACAGATTCTAATCTTAAATGCTTAAAATATTGTCACGAATGCATCCTGGTTTATACCTTATAACATTATACATCGTGATCTGTTAGTTAACGAAGAATTAGTGCTTAGAATTAAAGCATACAAAGAGAAAATACTTGAACATCCAAATAATTTAACCAGCTTTCTAATATACTCGTATGTCTATATATATAAGTAGTAAGTGGGCACCTGGAGCACAATTTTTTGGGAAGTTTTTTCCTAACGATATTGACACTTTTTTAAACTTTTATAGCTCATATCAATCAATTTTTATCAATAAATCATCATTTTTCACAAAATGGCAATTTGAGACAATTATACATATATGCCCCCTAAAAGTTAAAAATTGCAAAAAATTATTTAAAAAATTTAAAAAAAAAAATTATTTCAAAAAAATTATTTCAAAAAAAATAAATTTCAAAAAAAAAATTATTTCAAAAAAAATTATTTCAAAAAAAATTATTTCTAAAAAATTATTTAAAAAAAAATGATTAAAAAAAAAATTGTTTCAAAAAAATTATTTAAAAAAAAAATTTCAAAAAAATTATTTAAAAAAAATTTCAAAAAAAATTTCAAACTTAAAAAATTATTTCAAAAATTTTCAAAAGACTAAAAAAATTTAATCATTATTGATTTATATAATTTCAATAATTATGGAACAGGGGCGCAACCAAAAAAGAATTTTCAGAAACCCCTGTATCAGTATCCCATGTTACAAACTTGTTGTTTTTGTCAATCATTATACAGAATCAAATATTACACTCACTCGAACATATTTATTAAAGAATTCGTTTATTGAGTTTAAAGCCAGCACGACATTTACATCTTTTTACAGACGTCGAGTCTTTAATTCGGTTTTTAATTTTGAATAGAATTTTTTTTGAATTTAATACAACAAGATACTTTTGAGATTTAATACGACCAGTCTTTACCAATGATACTGACTTTGATCTGCACTAATATAAGATGTGCACCTCTTATAAAACGCATACTCAAAACCATAATATCATAGTTATCCCAACATATGAAAAATTAAAACTTGTATATATAGTCCATAATTACAACGTACAATACTACTGAGAGCTAAGACGTGAATCATCCCATACAAATGAGATTTCGTTAATTAGTGTCACCATCTATTTTAAATTATTATATGCAGAACTCTGAAAGAGAATAAAAAAAAAAGATTTGTCACATGTAGGATTCGAACGCATGCTCAACATATTAATTAAGATCAGAACTACTTTGTAGTACGAGTTTCTTTAATAAAATTTTTAACTGTTCTAAAATTGTCATATTTGGACAGGGTATATCAAATACTGATAAGTCTTTTTTACCTGATCTAATTAATGAGTTTGAAAACTCATTATATTCATAAAAATTATTATTATAAAAAAAATACAACAGTCCGTTTATATATCTAAATACATTAGAAACGTTCAATGGTATCCCCGGAAATAAGTCTGATAAGAGACCATGACGTATTGGAGATAACGAACACTCATTTAGTTCTATATAAAGGTTATCATAAAAAACATATGTTTGACCAGTATATGAGTTAAAAATACTTGTTATATACCTAATATAATACCTGGTATAATACCTAGCCTTTGTAAAGGAACTCCGTTGTAATTATTATTTACTTCAAAACTAGGATAACTCATTATGTAAAATAACTCATCAACAATTATTAATATTTCACCTGAAGGTCTTTGATAAATATGAGAAATTTTTTCTATATCTTTAGGTAAAAATTTTAAATAATCTGTTATCAGTTCCGGTTCCTGATATATCTTATCATCAATTTTTATTCTCCACACATACTTGTTATAAAATATATAGAGACTAGCTTTTACCTCGCCGCAAAGCGACGTCTATTTAATATATATTATTTGAATTTCATAAAGTAATACGTAATTTCATTTTAAATTTTTCATATAAAAATTAGAAAAGCACTGTCGCTATTTTTGAGATATCATACTCGTACATAAAATGAATAAATATTTTAAAATAAAAATGTTGTATTTCATCTTATAATATGATCTTCTACTTTAAAATTGCTTATTGGAATAAATATTCTACAGGATTTACTTATTATATCATTTCAAAAAAATTTAAAATTCTAGTTTTATAATAATTTTTAAATGTTTCATTATTAAATTTAAATATTTCTGTTAAATATATTAAATATAGATTTATATACATCGTCTTCATTTTTCATACACTTTAACATACATAATTAAAATTATTTTTTCATTGACCAGTAATCACTTAAACAGTATTCTTTGTATTTTTCATGTTGTTATCATTTTTTTTGTTTCTTCATAAACGTATAGCTTTTACCGCACAGATTGTCATGCCTTAATCGGTGTGGATATAACATCTTCTGTGATAGTAGGACAGTAGTCTTCTGTGATGTTGGCGGTTATTATCTCATTACTATTCGAGGTTTAGCATTTTAAATAGTAGCACTTTATTATTCTCCTCCTAAAAGAAGCATTCTTAATAAATAAATAAAGAAAATATACTGAATGCAAAACAAATAAATTATGCACTTACAGTTTGTACATGTGATAAACAGCACTAATATCTGCTTCATTGAATTGTTTATCAGAATAATAGATAATGAATTTCCCGTAAGCCGGGTCTTTGTTGTATTTTATAAATATACACGATCAACTAAAATAAATAAATTTATTTTATTCTAATTTGCTGAACTTCTTATTGCCACGGCCCTTTTTTCGCTCTGTAAATTACAATAACATTAATTTACATCGTACTTGCATGATCGTCTTAAACAACATGAAGAATATATTGTATTTATTTTTAATAAAAGAATAATATAGAAAAGTAATAATATTTGTAGTAGTTATTTCACAAAAATTAAACACAAAAATAATGTTTTGCAACATCAAACGTATTAATTCATTTGTTTAAAAATCTATTTAAAAAGCATAATACCTGAGAATGTTATGTTAGCATTTTAAAGAATCTCAGCATAATGATATGATTGTATCATCATGATAATTTATATGATTGTGTCATAAAGGTATTATAGGTTACGTTTTAACGTTATTCAGACAAATCATTCTTCCATACTGGTAGGTCTAGACACACTTTATACACTTCTTAGTTGCAAAGACTAATATTTAATATGTACTATATTAATATTAATATTTAATGTTAATTATTTGTAATAGCAATATTCGTATTAATAATTAATAATATGAAAGCAAAATTTATAATTTAAAAAAGAAATATTCTTTTTAGTTAATTTATCTGCAAACGTTGTAATAAAAATACTGATCTGGAAACAATTATTACACATTAGACTAAACTTAAAAATGTATTATGATTAATGATTTGTAAATAAGAGTATTTTTCTAAACGTTATCAAATAAATCATGCGACAACACCAGCGAGCAGGTAAAGAATATAAAACAAATTTATAAAATATATTATTCATATGATAATTTAGCTCGCATGTAGTTATGTTGAAGTTCTTTCAATATGAATATGACTGAATTTTATAAATTTAAAACTTCGTTCTCGGGAGAGGAGAGGACCAACATAGGATTATAAAAAGGAAAGAATTCATAAAAGGATATGTGGTAATCTGAAAACAATTAAATTGTCAATAACATACAATATAAAATATATAACACTTACATCTAAAAGTTAATAATAAAGTATTAATGAGTACTTAAATAATAAATCTCAATTATACCTATCTAAAAGCAATTAAATGATAATCTCACTCTCCCGATCAGAGTATTTGTTTAACAAATGACTGCTAAAAGAAAAATACGGAAAGAGAATTTAAAATTTATGAACACTACTAATTGGCTTGAAAACAATAAAATATAACACTATTACATTTAAAACACGAAAAGCAGGTAAAATGGCAAAGAGTACATCACTTCGTACGCACGATATAATATATATAACACTCTCATCTAAGGGTAAATAATAAAATAAAAATGAGAACTCAAATAATAAATCTCAATTATACCTATCTAAAAGCAATCAAATGATAATCTCACTCTCCCGATTAGAGTATTTGTTTAACAAATGAAAGCCAATAGAAAAATACGTAAAGAGAATCTTAAACTTAAGAGTAAATAATAAAATAATAATAAGAACTTAAATAATAAATCTCAATTATACCTATCTAAAAGCAATTAAATGATAATCTTACTCTCCCCACCAGAGTATTTGTTTAACAAATGAAAGCCAATAGAAAAATACGTAAAGAGAATCTAAAATTTAAGAGTAAATACTAAAATAATAATAAGAACTTAAATAATAGATCTCAATAATACCTATCTAAAAGCAATCAAATGATAATCTCACTCTCCCGATTAGAGTATTTGTTTAACAAATGAAAGCCAATAGAAAAATACGTAAAGAGAATCTAAAATTTAAAAGTAAATAATAAAATATTAATAAGAACTTAAATAATAAATCTCAATTATACCTATCTAAAAGCAATTAAATGATAATCTCACTCTCCCGACCAGAGTATTTGTTTACCAGATGAAAGCCAATAGAAAAATACGTAAAGAGAATCTAAAATTTAAGAGTAAATAATAAAATAATAATAAGAACTTAAATAATAAATCTCAATAATACCTATCTAAAAGCAATCAAATGATAATCTCACTCTCCCGATTAGAGTATATGTTTAACAAATGAAAGCCAATAGAAAAATACGTAAAGAGAATCTAAAATTTAAGAGTAAATAATAAAAAAATAATAAGAACTTAAATAATAAATCTCAATTATACCTATCTAAAAGCAATCAAATGATAATCTCACTCTCCCGACCAGAGTATTTGTTTACCAAATAAAAGCCAATAGAAAAATACGTAAAGAGAATCTAAAATTTAAGAGTAAATAATAAAATAATAATAAGAACTTAAATAATAAATCTCAATAATACCTATCTAAAAGCAATCAAATTATAATCTCACTCTCCCGATTAGAGTATTTGTTTAACAAATGAAAGCCAATAGAAAAATACGTAAAGAGAATCTAAAATTTGAAAGTAAATAATAAAAAAATAATAAGAACTTAAATAATAAATCTCAATTATACTTATCTAAAAGCAATCAAATGATAATCTCATTCTCCCGACCAGAGTATTTGTTTACCAAATGAAAGCCAATAGAAAAATACGTAAAGAGAATCTAAAATTTAAGAGTAAATAATAAAATAATAATAAGAACTTAAATAAAAAATCTCAATAAAACCTATCTAAAAGCAATCAAATGATAATCTCACTCTCCCGACCAGAGTATTTGTTTAACAATTGAAAGCCAATAGAAAAATACGTAAAGAGAATCTAAAATTTAAAACACTATTTTGGTTAAAACTGATAAAATAAAACATCATTACTTATAAAACACGGAAAACAGGTGAAATCGCAAAGATTAAATAATTTCGAACCGTAAAGACGATGAAAGGTTTTTAAGGTTAATAGTTTAATTAAGTAAGAATTAATGTGAACTATATAATAAAAAAATAATGAGAACTTATAAAATAAATCTCAATTATATCTATCTAGAAGCAATTAAATGTTAATCTCACTCTTCCGATTAGAGTATTTGTTTAACAAATGACTGCTAAAAGAAAAATACGTAAAGAGAATCTAAAATTTAAGGAAACTATTATTTGACCTGAACATGATGAATTATAATATTATTACTTATAAAACTCGAATAGCAGATGAAATAGCAAAAAGTAAATAATTTTAAATAATTTGGAGATATCTATTCTAATAAAAGTACATTTTTATAAACTACATTAGATGTAAATATATCTTTCTTTGATTTAGCAACAGAAGTTAATGTTTCAATTTTTAAATTATTGGATGATTTAACCCTTGAAAACGCGACATAAAATTGGCCATGGGTAAAAACTGGTTCCCGTAATAAAACACCTACTTTTTCAAAAGTTTGACCTTGTGATTTATTTATTGTCATAGCAAATGCTAATCGAACAGGAAACTGAACTCTTTTAATTATAAATGGAAGATTTATATCAGAAGGAGCTAAAACTATTTTAGGAATAAGAGCGCGATCACCAGTGTGACTTCCAGTAATTATTTCTGCATCTATTTCAGATGTATAGATATGTTTTACAATTAAACGGGTTCTATTGCAAAGTCCACTATTAGCATTCATATTTCTTAAGAGCATTATAATTGCACCTATTTTTAAATTTAATTTATGTGGAGGCATACCCGATGGTGTCAAACTATTTAAAAATTCTACTGGGAAATAATTTTGTTCCGTATCAGAATCAGTTGAAACAGAGTCATGACTTAAAGAGCAAATTTGTTCCCCATCCAATAAATTTAAAATTTTTTCATTAATCTGTAATGTGTCTTCATTTAATGGACATAAAATTACGCGAGATTTTAATTCATCAAGAGTAACTAAATTAATATCGCCGTATATTTCATCGACTAAAGGTTTGGCGGAAATGAATTCATTTGGAATTTTAACCATGTTTACTACACTACCTGGACAATCATTAATTAGTCCATCTCCAAGTTGTAATAACCACGTTTTAAAATCGATTTCTTCTTGCGCAACTCTCATGTTAATTGTCAGATGCTTAATTTTGAAAAGTGACCATAACCTGCTATTTTGAATACACGTTGAAACTATATCTGCAACCGTTCCGCGTTTAACAACAGGAAGACATTGTCGAAAATCTTCTCCTAGTAAAATGATTTTATTACCAAATGGCTTATTATTTTTCATTAAATCGCGAAGGCACATATCTACTACATCTAAAGCAAAGTAAGGCGCCATTGTAACCTCGTCCTATATAATTAACTTAGCTGACTTTAATAAAATTCCCATCAATAGAGTTGTGCCTTATGGATGAAGTTGAATTTCCATCTAGGGGAACCGGTAATTTAAACTGTGAATGAATTGTCCTCCCCGCTTTCAGTAAAGTCGCAGCTATCCCTGTCCAAGCCACAGGTATAGCAGTTAATCCCATTCCACGTACGACGTGTAGTAAAGCAGTATAAAGAAATGTTTTCCCAGAACCACCCGACCCATGAATAAAGAAACATCTTTGCTGTTCATTATCATTGTTTATGCAAAGCATTATTTCATCAAATACGTTTTTCTGTTCCGAATTTAATTGATTACTAAAATTAACCCCTTGCTCATATTCTTCTGTTTGGTTAAATGTTTCCCTAACTAAAACTAAATTTACATTACGATATTCCAGAAATCCAAAATCAGTATAATTGAAATTGTGTAATTTAAAAATATCAATGATGTCATTGATAGCTAACTGGTTCGCAGTTTCTTGGTTATAAGTTAAACTATAATCCTCGCATAAAGTTACTTTATGATTATCCCATAATAAATTAGGATCGCAGGGTTCGCAAAAAATACAAATAAAAGCAAATAGCTGTCGTAGCTGTTTGGGCATTTTACAAATTGAAGCATCATCTAAACAACGATCCCATTGAGTAGAATCATTCAATAAACCTAATTGATTTGCTGTTTCGTGGAAAGTGGAATATTCGATTCCATTGAGAGTTCGCAAGTCTTTGAAACATGTAGCGCCGCGTACATGAAGCAACAATAACCTTAAATAAAACCTTTCACCTTCTTTAGGACTAACACTATACATTCTCGGAATTATCAAATGACTTATGCGCTGTCTTAAAGTCCATGTCTTTTTGCGATCAAAAATGTAATGTTCGGGTATTTCCGTATACAAATAAGTTTTAGCCTCTACCGATGTTGAATTTAATTTAAACCAAGCCGTTAATGTAGTTTCTGAAGACTTTGCTAATGCAGATTCTATATTTCCTTAAGTAAATAAAATATTTTCTTGGTTTTCTAAATGAACTGCTAACCTATATATAGTGTGTGTTTTATATTGCAGATAGATTGCAAATATTCTCCACATGGCTTCCGGTGGTGATACATATCGCGCGTCTGAATAAAATGAAACTTCATTCCAGTCTAATTGTGCTTGTCCTTCAGATGTTATTTTAACATTGGCACAATCATGGCCCTTATATATATATTTAAATAAATATTTTACGCTTTTAACCGAAGCGCAAATTTCAACATTATTGTAGCATCTATATTTCAAGGAAAGGAATCTATTGTACGGTACAACCCATCTATTATCTACTGTATGTTTTATAGTGCCTTTTGCCGTGTAAAAATCAATTTTTGAATTATTATCCCGACGTCTGTACAAAGGATACCCGTTACTGTTATTTACAGTGGAAGCTTGAAATGATTTCGGAAAATCTTTACTGCATTTATTGTCTTTCATGCATGGAGCATTTAAATTATATGGTCCACATGGACCGTGAATCATACATTTCTTGACCACATCAAATAAAATGGGATGAGTTTCACTATCTGGAATTTCTGCAGATACAACTTTATCAATAAGTTCCGTGTTTCGAATTTTATTTTGATTATTTAAAATTATTAGATTGTGAATGTGAGGTAAACCGCGTTTTTTAAATTCAATAACAGAAACGATAGCTGTTACCTTACCGAAAATATGTCTTTTCAATAGATCGTCGAAGAGTTCTTTCACTTTTAATTAAATACTCCAACAACTAAATCGGGACGATTTTCGGTTCGTTGATTATTAAGTAAATTACTTTTAATTTCTGGCCACTCGGGATTACATGTCATTGTAATAAACAAATCCGGTGAACCATATTTACAAATAATTCCCATAGCATCAAGATAATGTTGTGACATGCTACGTGGACTTGCGACAAATGTACTTCGTAAAATAACCATTCTGCCAGGTATAATTCCTTCAGTAATGGATTTATTTTTGACGTAATCCATCAACCCTTTATACATTTCTGACCGCAATTTCTTTTGTGTATTTGCGTTAGGAATGAAACTAAGTCTATTACCTTCGATTTTGGAATACGCGTCAACAATATACTGTTGAGTAAGTTTTCCGGCACTCAGAAATGGATTGAAAGAGCCCGTGCATCTAAGTTTATAAGAATAAAATTGACGATGAGAAATTCTTCTTGCTAATGAAACATTTAGTAAATGTTCCGAATGGCCGAGTTCACCGGTTAGACATAACAACGGATAAGTCTTTGGATCGCAATTTTCATTAAGAATATTTATGTATAGACACAAATGTGTCTATCAAAAGGTGGAAATCCATCTTTACTGGTAAAAATTAAAGCTACTTCATTAGTAGACGGCACGTTGTATCGCCGTGGATCTTTTGTGAGCTGCTAAACAATATTCATCTGCAAATCAAAAGGGTTTCTACCTTCTAAATTACCTTTTGCAATCTCCTCTCTTTCTACTTCAGCCATCATTTTATATGCAGCAGCGTATGGATTTACTTTTCTTATTAAAGAATCCAATTGCTCAAATAGTTGTCTCTTGCATTTACGGTTAACATCGCCTTGCATTCTTTTACATATGGCCTCATCAGGATCTAGAATATACAGCTGACCATATTGTGGCTGTTTTCCTTCTATAGGGTGTGCCGATGATATGCTATGGTAAACCTGACCACATATTCTGAAACAGTAGGGCCCACGTGTGCCTGGACGGTGATCAATATGTGCTCCCAATGAAGCAAATGCAAGCGAACTATTGTAATTTCTGATGTTATCCATGAAATTGGCAGAAAGAGGATGCATATTAGTCATTAGTTTCATTAACAGCGCTAGAAAAGGGTTAGAAGGGTTCGAAATTGAAACTTTGCCTTTTGAACAGCATTATGAAAATTTTCCATCTGTCGGTTTTTCATTTTTGAAATGATTTGCGTTGCAAAATTGACAGATGACATTCATAGATCCACAGTAATGTTGTATTACAAATGTTTTATCGTCTATTTCTTGAATTGCTGTGCTTAGTATTTGTTGCGGTAAGATGGGCGCTTTATTCAGTGTTTCCTTTTCTCTTGAAGTGTTTGAAGTTCTGATGCTTTATCTAATGTTCTTTGCTTTTGTAAAGCTATTTTCTGTAATCTGATTTGTTTTGCATCTTCCTTTTTATTGGCTAACCTAATTCTTTTGCGAAATAACAATATTTTTATACTTCTGTCTTTTTCATTTATATTTTGTTGTAGTAATCGCTTTTTGTTTATTAAATTCTGCTTCTTTAGGCGCACTTGTCTCGCAATTTTTGTTTCCAAACTTAATTTTTTCTTAAAATCTGCTTTCATTTTCTGTAGTCTTCTTTGCCTTTCGTCCAGTGTTTCATCTCTAAATTTCTTGCTATCTCTTACTGCCTGTTCTTTTAAGCGAATTTGTTTTAATTGACTTGTTTCTCTAATTAATTTCTTCTTAAAATTTGCTTTCAGTTTCTTTAGTCTTGTTCTTCTATTATTGGGCGTTTCTCTTTTGAATCTCTTACTATTTCTCACCGCCTGTTTTCTTAAGCGAATTTGTTTTAATTCACTTGTTTCCTTAAATAAATTCTTCTTAAAATCTGTTTTCATTTGCTCCAGTCTTTTCGCCTTTCATCCGGTGTTTCTTCTCTGAATCTCTTACTATTTCTCACCGCCTGTTTTCTTAAGCGAATTTGTTTTAATTCAATTGTTTCCTTAAATAAATTCCTCTTAAAATCTGTTTTCATTTGCTCCAGTCTTTTTCGCCTTTCATCCGGTGTTTCTTCTCTGAATCTCTTGCTATTTCTCACTGCCTGTTTTTTTAAGCGAATTTGTTTTAATTTACTTGTTTCATTTTCTAACTTCTTTTCCAAATATAACTTTAGTTTGTTTAACCTTTTTTGCCTTCCACCTGTAGTTTTTTTTTTGAAATTATTTTTATTTCTGGAAATCTGCTTTTGTAAGCGTTTATCTTTATCCTGCTTAGATTGAGACTGTAATATTGTTTTTCTTCGTACACGTTTGTCTTGTTTCGTCTTTTTTAGCAGCCTTTTACTTACTCTTACTTTCAATGTAGTACTACGTTCATGGCATTTTTCTTTTGATAATACTGTATCACGAATTTTTTCTTATTCATTTAATTGCACATTATCACTTACTAAAATTCTTGTATCACTTACTATATTATCACATATAACACTAACACTGTCACTTATTGTACTAACTTCATTTGTGAAGCTTAAGTATGAATATTCATATATTTCTGAAATGTTAATATTTCCTGTAATACTTTCTACAGTAATTGGAAGAATTGTAAAAAGTAAAGAACCTCCAGAATCCCGAAAATTATATTTAATTAGATCGACTAAATCCGTTACGTATTTATAAAATAAAAGTACTGCTTTGCCATTAGAGTTCGAAATAGATTGTCCCTTGTTACCCCTGGAATGGGAATCAAAGACCCAGAAAAGGCTGTCGTGTTTGAACAGTGAAAATGTTTGACTGCAAGTAGTGAATAGTCCGTTTTTATATTTTTTTAAATATTTTTCTTAGAAATCTCCTGTTAATATATTAAGATGACCTTGAGCAGTGTCCATAAGATCATAATTAATTTTACATAAACCATTACCAATCGATATATTTGGAATAATCTCCTCAATTAGTAGGAAAGGGTGACAACCGGGTTTTAAACTTTCTCGATAACATTTGTCTCCTAGTATCAAAATATAATCCAACACTGAGGTGGTCCAGCTATTTAATGTAATTAATTCTTGCATACATATACTAAATGTAGCTATTGCCGTACATTGAGAATTTTTAGGTAAATTTCGAAAAACATCACTTGCCTGATTAAAATTTGCTTGTAAAATTGTATAAGGTTCCGGCAATTTAAATACAGTTACACCTTTTTCGGAGACATTAACGTTTGGATAATTATAAATGGAACTTGTTATAATTTCCTCAACGTTTACAGAAGTAGAAAAATTATTTATTTATTTTAATATACTATTATCTATAGTGCTTAATATACTAATAGGAGCAATAGAAAATTCTGTGGTTTTACAGCTACTAAAATTAAATTTAATCAAATTTATGACATCAAGAAGATCTTTAAAGCATAAAAGAACGGACTTTCCATCTCTCTCACAAACAATTTGTCCTTTAATACCTCTTGGATGTGAATCAAATACCCAAAATACATCAGATTCTTTGAAAATGACAAAAGTCTGATCACTAACTGTAAATAATCCATTTTTATGTTTATCGAAAAATGATTTTAAAAAGGGAATTGATAACTCTCTTATTTCTGTATTTGCATTTCTAATGTCGCCCCAGCGGGTTTTTGCGTTATCATAATATACGACGTATGTGTTTTCTTTTAAGAAGATGTTTTTTTTAACTTTATCCGCTGATAAGAATCGGTGTTCGTTACCCAAACAATTGTCTAAGTAACACTGATCTCCAAGTATTAAAATAGAATCCAAAGTATCTGAATCCCATGAATTTAACGGAGTAGATTCGTTTACACATATTGCAGCTACACTGCAACTACTACATTGTAGACCACGTGTTGATTTACAAAATCTTTTATCAAATTGATTAAAAGTACCTCTAACAATTGATAATGGTTTTTTTAATTTATTTGAATTGGACCTTAAAATCTTAATATGATCAGACGAAATCCGTTTTTTCCTACCACAGCCAAATAATGATTTAGACATGTTGTAGTAGAAGTAAATAAATAAGCTATATATATTATAAAATAAAAGTCAAAGCATCACCTAAACTATTATTATAAATAGGTGTAAAGCATAAAAAAGAAATTGCAATTTTGATTAATAATTCATATTAATTTAAATATTTGTATAGATAAATATACTTAGCTCCTTAGAAGATCTCTGTGATGTAACATATGCCACAGTGGAATACTCCAGTATATTGTAATATATAGCTGTATATTATAGAAATATGTAACCAATGCAAAGATTTGCAGACCTCTAAAATGAAAAAATCAATACGATAATGTATAACAAAGATAAATAACTAATACTATTTATACTATATACTAAATAACTAAGAGTACTTATGGCAGAAATTTAAGGTTACATAAAGAAATTTTTAAAATATGTATTAATAAATGAAAAGAACAAACCAGTATTGACAATTGATGTCGCCTTTCTCAATTAGAACATAAGTATTATACTAAGTACAACACTAATAATTCGGTAATCTGAAAACAAATAAAGTATAATATACAAAAAAACAAATTTGGCCTAACGTAAGAATAAATAGGATATCACATAAGTTATAAATATCGGTAAATTACTACAAATAATATTAATTCGTAATAAAGATTCCAAGTTTTTAGCAGAATCAGACATACGCAGGCGCTAAAAACGGTTTTAATACAGCAAATAGTAATTACCAATTTGATAAACATCATTTACTCGTCTTTCAGATTGATAATAAGATTCAGAAGATATTGCATAAAAACAGTTTTGGTAGTCATTTTTTTACGTGCTGATTCCGCGGATGGCCGATGATAAAAAAAACTTGAAAGTTTTGTTCGAAATATAAACTTTAAAACATATTCAAAAACTTTAAGTACGGGACACAATGTAAGGTGAATTATTTTTCTTCTGCTACTATAACAAAAGTATACAAATTGTTTTAATTATGTAATGACAGTACTAAGTAAAGCAAAAAATCTTGCTAAATACATTGTTGTCCAGACATAACCAAAACAAAGTAACAGTTAATACACTGATATTATCATATATTTCACAATTTTAAGATATAGTAAACAGATAATTTATAATACTCATATGTAGCTACTTCATCGAAAAACTTCAACATTTTGCAGAATACATAATAGTATTTTTGTATACAACATACCTATAAATGTAACAACATATAAATATAAATAAATAAATGTATTAGATTAAATTAGTAAAAAGCTTACCTTATATATCAAAAGTAGTTTTAATGCACAAATTCAATTATTATTATTCAACACTTAACAACAGAAATTCTTATATTTATAATTTGATATAAATCAAACAACAATCAATATATTGACTTTGCAGACGTTAAGAACTCATGTCATAGTAAACACTCAGCAGGGGGTACTATCTGAGCTAAAGTTCAGTGCAGTTCAGTGATACCACATATTAAAACATAATATTTTTTACTTTTACAATTTCTGTTGGAAGAAATACATTTGACTTTATTATTTCTTTTTCAATACTATTTGCTACATTTTTAATATCAGTAGATATATGCAACTATTTTCATTTAATATAAATGTGTTTTTAAAATTTTAATAATAGTAAAAAATATTATGTTTTAATATGTGGTATCACTGAACTGCACTGAACTTTAGCTCAGTGCACTCCCTTCACCCTTCATTCCCTTCAAATGTTGAGACGCCGAGCATTTTAGTTCACTATTCCAAAATTGGCGCCTAAAGCGAACATGTTGAATACAGTCGATGAATCGTTTGGCTGTAAATTTTTCAAAGGAGCCAATATAAAAATTAAAAAAGAAACTTTAATATTTATTCTAGAACATTCTTCGTGCCGGGTTCACACATGTTCAAATACTAATGGGTAAAGAGAACATACTGATTACGTATATATTGCTCACAGTGCAAATATTCGTGCTCACAGGGATAACATTCTGTATTCGTACACGAAAATAAACATTTTCGTCATAGTAGCAAAAACTTTCATGGTTCACATATACTTATATTCACTTTAACCATTCGTACACCATCACGCATGTGTGAACCCGGCATCAGAATTTCAAAGCGGAATTCTTCTTCTTCTTCGGAATGTACATGAGAAATTAAATATATATACTAACTCAAAAAAAAAAAAATATAAATGTTAAAATCGTTACGAAATAATAACATTTCAGGCTGGTTCTAAATGTTAGCCTGTAATACATAATAATATTTGTTTCAAAAAAGATATCTATGGTAATGCAAAAATTGTATATTACAATCAGAGCCAATATTATTTCTTATTTATATAAAAAATATATGAGCTATATATATATGAAATATGTATGAACTGATATTTTAGGTCAATTTTTTAATTTTTTATTGAAATATTGTATATTAATCAATATTTCAGTAAAAATTTGCGTTTTTATTTTATTGAATATTTAAAAAATGACCGATATAATCTATTTAACGTTTTAATTTTATTTTAATGCGTAATATTCGTTGTTATCCTAGTAGTTAATAATGGCAACAACAGTTTCTATTGCTGTGACATTTGTGTATCTCTTTTGCACTTCTCTTGTTTTATCACGATAACAATGGTTGGCAAATAAAAGTGGAGAGGAAGGTGAGGAAGGAATGACGTCAAGTGATCTGTAATTTGTTTAAATTTTTACCTCTTTTTTTAATTATTAAAGAGAGTGTAACCTTTTTTTTCCATATTTAATTTAAATTCTATTAAATAATTCGTAATTTCATTTCAAGATTTCGTTCCATTTTTAAATTAAAATATCAAACTTGTTCTATTTAAA
Organism: Panorpa germanica; assembly: GCA_963678705.1. Classification (NCBI taxonomy): domain Eukaryota; kingdom Metazoa; phylum Arthropoda; class Insecta; order Mecoptera; family Panorpidae; genus Panorpa; species Panorpa germanica. Next base: position 185,671 of record CAVMBN010000076.1, read on the forward strand.
TTTTACTCACTAAAAAATATATTTTTTTCAACAAAATAAAAAATATTTGCAATTTATTCGTTATTTGATCAACTTTTTTTCAAAATTTGGGATTTTTTTTTTCGAAATTTTCAAAAACTCCCCTGGAGCCGTTTTCGAGATGCCATACAAAATTCGAACCAAACATATAAACATTGAAACATATAAACATATAAGAAAACTAGCTTTTACCCCCGTCGCAAGCGACGTTTGTTTTTTGTGAGTAGCTTGAATTTCATATCAAAATTTAATTCCAATTTTAAATTAAAATAATAAATAAACTCGTTCTATATTAATTTTGCATATAATAACAATTAATTTTTCATAAAAACTGACTAAGAAAATATATTTTTTATATCAAAATAAAAAATATTTTCAATTTATGCGTTATTTAACCAACTTTCTTTCAAAATTTGTGATTTTTTTTTATGCCTATATACAAAATTTCAACTTTCTAGCACAATTTTTACTCTCAGAAAATACTGCCCCCGTGCCCTTAAATAAATGTTTAAAATTTTGAATTTTTTTTTATTAATACTATACTTAATTATTTTAAAATCCAGAATATGAGCTTTCCCCAAAGTTCCTTACCGGGCCCCCGAATTTCTTCAACCCCCCCTTTGTCAATTTTTGAATTTCTAATTTTTGAGAAATGTCAGCATTAAATACCTTAATACACATGCAAAATTTCAACTTTCTATCTTTTACGAATTAAAAGTAATACAGCAAAAAAGGGATCACTTTTTTTCCAGTTTTTCCAAAATTACGGGTTTCCAGGAAATTCAGGGAAAAATCCGGGGACGCCAAAAGTCTTAGAATTTTTTTCTCTACGAAATAGGAAATTTTTAAAAACTTCCCTGGAGCCGTTTTCGAGATGCCATACAAAATTCGAACCAAACATATAAGAATATAAGAAAACAAATATACACCTGGGACATTATAATATACTAGCGCTTCGCCCCGTCGCAAAGCGACGTGTATTTAATATTTGTGAATAAATAAAACTTATTTGCTAAATTGAAAATAATGCAAAATATTATTTTTAAATAATTTTCGCTAAAATATATTATCTTTTAAATTTATGTTTCCTTATTTTGTTATAATTCTTTCATTTACAGTAATAAAGCACTGTATTGACCAGTCTCCAGTGCCCCCGCCCAAAAGCCCCAATCATCACCTCTTGGCTCCATGCTCTCTTACGTTTCCGAACTTTTAATTTGATTCCTCTAAACTTTCGCCATGGATCGCCTTCTTCCCTCAGCACTCTGTATCGCTTCTTCCCTGAGCATCGTCGGTCTTTAGAGTACTTTCACAGCGCCCCCGCTATAGCGCTATAAATAAATAATCCTTTGCATCCTTCTCACTGCGTAAAATTATCCAAGTTACCCTAATGAAGCACAGTAATAAACAATGTCCACTGCCCCGCCCCTAAACACCAATCATCACCTCTTGGCTCCATGCTCTATATCGTTCTCGCACTTTTAATTGTATTCCTCTGCACCTGTGCCACAATGCGCCCACTTACAATACCACAGCCCACCTGAGCATCATCGCTCATTAAGGCACTTTCCTATCGCCCCCGTTTTCGCGCAATCATTAAATAATCCTGCGCTTCCACCCACTGCGTAATAATCTCTTAACAATTAGTTATCAAACTTAATACTCTACTGGCAACCAGCATACTAAATTTCATCCTTAGAAGTACAACATTTTTTAATTATTACTCGATAAGTTAAATTCTTGATAAAATTAATTTTCACTCATTTTAATGTAAACCTACTAATTACATCAATTTATGTATGTTTATAGGGCCTAGCGGTTCGCTCCTAATAATATCATCTCTAGCACTTATCCTTCCCGTTATTGCACTTTCGATTTAATCCCTATGCTCCGCCGCCCACACATCCAGCACAAAAGCACATATTCTGCAAAAAGGTTGCCTCTCAGAGCCATTATAATCTATCGTCACTACTTCTAACACCACCGTTATTTACTGAACCCCAGCGCCACACTCTCTTCCAATCAGGCACTATTAATTCGATATTATAGCAATTCATTTACATGAATAAAACTGTTCTGTAATCTTACATTCTATATTTCGTATTTATATTTACGTTATAATATTAGTCACCCCATTAATCCCCGCTCCTGAAATAAAATTGTCAAATTTTAGGCATAGCAATCTATTTTGCTCGTAGCAACTCTCTCTACCTTTATCTACCCCTACTTTTATAAATGATCGAAATTTCAAAATTGAGTTCTTTGGCAAAGCTTTTTTCCGCCCCCACTTCCCCAATTTCACGCCGCTACTAAGGTTAAATTTATTTTCGCAAATATGCACATGCATAGTTTCTATTTTTTCACTCTATCTATTTTTGATATTTGGGGCTGTTAACTATTTACCCCCTATACCTCTCACTCCTCGATTTCACAGCACAACAAACGCACCAAAAATCAATTCAACTCTACTATTGAATGTAATTTAAATATCTGACTTATAGAGAACTATTGTGCTTCTATTTAATATTCTACATGCAAAATATCATCGTTGTACCTCTATATTGTTATTATACTCGGTTTAACACCCCCTGCTCTAATGGTACAAATAAGAAAATATAGTTTGTTTATATTTTCGTTAATAATGTGTCAATCTATATCTGCATACTAAATTTCAGCTTTCTATTTTTATTTTAGCATTAGTACCTCCCACATACCTCCGCTACTGAAGAAGTTTGTCAAATTTTAGCACAGGTATCTATTTTGTTTGTACCTAAGAGCATATATTCTAAACTATAGCTATTTATCTCTATATATTTCATATTTCTGTTTTTTGGCCCCCAGCGCCGCCGCCTCTGGAAAGTTGCAGTTTTCTATAGTTTGTCTTTAATGACACTCTATATAGGTCCCACGTTTTAAATATCAACGTTCTAGCTCTGTTGCAACATTGCCCAAAAAAAAATCACGCCGCTACTGAATTAAAATTTTGGTAATCCAATTATTGGCAAACATGCGCAATTAGTGTCTCAATACATACCCTAAGTTTTAATACTACTTTTTCAATATTTCTGGCTTTTACTGTCTCAACTCCCGCCGCCACTGGAAATTTGAGGCTGTTTATTTTTTTTCATTAATGACTGTCTAGAGCGAGCCTACATATTAAATTTGAACATCCTAACTCTATTCTGACATTGCCCCCGTAAATTCGCGCCGCTACTGAACTCAAATTTCAAATGTCCAACTATTGGCAAATGTGCACAATTATGATCTCAATACACGTACCAAATTTTAGTTTTCTATCTTTTCTAGTTCGTCAGATATTTGCAATAGTATTTTGTCGAATTTTCCAGTTTTTCCAGTTTTTCCAGTTTTTCCAGAATAATTTTTTCCAGGGAAATTCAGGGAAAAATTCATGGACGTAGAAAGTCTTAGAAATTCGTCCTTTACATAATATCAAAATTTAAAAAACTTTGTAGGCGTTGTTAAGAAGATACCATACAGATTTTGTTACCGGATATATATATATATATATATATATATATATATATATATATATATATATATATATATATATATATATATATATATATATATATATATATATATATATATATATAAATATCTATGAGTTCTTATGAGTTTTCCATGTTAAATTGGAACATTACGAACATTATAATAGTAAGATGATTATGATCCACAATTAAAAACGTATCTATATTTTTATATACATTACAAAGAATAGGTTTATTGGTTGGAGCGTTTGAAATAGTTGTTGGAATACTAGTTGGAATAGTAGTTGGAATTATTAAAGTTGTTGGAGGACCATATAACCTCTGAACTGCATACATATCATCTTGACTGAGAAAAGTTTCTGCTTCGCAGGGTTGTTTGTTAGAACAGTATTTTCTTCTATAATAAGGAAACATTATTGCTTCTTCATGTGCTGAATGTTCAATACCTAACGTATGTCCAATTTCGTGTATTAATACAGAATACAAACTAGTTTTCTCAGTGTCATTATCATACAAATCCCAATCTTCGGACTTATCTAAATGAATTTCTAAACAACTATTATTTGTATTAGGATACGTTGCATGTGCTAATACTGTTCCTTTGCCATCAAACTCCCAATTACAGAAACCTTTTGTACATCGAGCATTATTTTTATGTTTATGTATATCGCTTGCAAACGAAATTAATATATCAGGCTTATAAATATTATTATAAAAAGTAAGACCACTTACTATCGACCAAACATTAAAAGCTTTTTGAGTAATTTCTTTGTGTATTGATTGAGCTAAAGCAAAATGCCAATACAAAGTTTTTCTATCCCATTTCGTTGTATGAATTCTATATTGTAAAGGATTATCTTCATTTCCACATCTTGGTGTTTTAATTAACTTTAATGCTTTATCAATAGGTAAATTATAATATTCTTGAAAAAGTATTAAAGAGCCTTCAGAGTCTTTAGTACTCTCCAGAGCGCTTCTATTAGTAGTTGAGAAACCAAAATGATTTAAATATTTTTCAATGTTCTTATCAGAGTCCTCTTTTGTTGAAAATATTGGTAAAAGAAATAAAAAGTAAAAAATATATATCATTTATATATTAAATAGTATCTCCTTTTTAAGGAGCGTTGTTGTTAAATAGTCTCCTCAAATTTATTTAAAACCATATCAAATTTATTTTTAATATAAGATAACAACATAATATAACAACATGTATCATTTTCAACTTTCTTATCAAGATCAACATGTAAAAATATTGTTTTATTTGAAATTTCTGTATCTGTTGGTTGACAAGTTAAATCAACTAAATAAACAGGTCCAAGTTCTTTATAACTTTTTATATCATAGAACATATTTTTATCTGTTATAGAAAATATTTTTTTATAAGACTGATATGTCATATATGCAATATTATATTTATCTTTATCAAAATCTAAATTTTGACTTTCTTCTGGATATCTATTTCCATTAATAGTGAAATAATAATTTTTAACATATTTATGATTAAACTCACTCATATCTTTCAATTGATTATTAGATTTATTTACTTGAAAAGCAAATATTCCAAATAACGGTTGTTTATGGCTTCTTTAATCTGTAGTAATATCAAGTTTTAATGATTTTCCAGACATACTCTTATTCAATATTTTAATACATTGCCATCTATAATAATTTAAAATATAATTTCCTTCTTCACTTAGAGTTTTTAATTCATCAAGTAACATTGTACAACCAATAGTATCATATTCAAGCAATGGAGTATATAAATAAATATCAGTAATTATAATTTTACCCTCAGCAACATCATTCGCTCTATAAATTGCATCATTATCATGATTCATTGTAAATATAAATTCGTCAGCACTACCCCAAATTATATTATCAGTATCACATATTCCTAATCCTAAATCAGATAAAGGTACTAATGCAGTAAAAATACCACTATGTTCAAAATTTGAAATAAATCCAGTATTTAAATTATTTGTATCAGTTTTTGTTTTTGTAAAAACTCCCTTCATTGTACTTGCAACTCCAACATTTTCAATTAGATCAATTTTGTAATTATGTTTTTTATATTCAATGGATTTAAATTTATGTGCTACAAAATTATTTATTAATTTAACTACAGTTTCATTACCATAATTTTTTTCATCTGTTTGTTTATATTCTCCCTCAATATAAATATGAATATTTTTTAAATTTAGAAAGCAGTTATTTTTATAATCAAGTTTAAAAGATATTGCTGCATTTTCTTTATTTATATCTCGTCTATCAAATTTTGGATAAAATTTCTTGTATTCATTACGAATTAAATATTTGTTATATTTATCAAAAACTTCGGCCATTTATTAGAATAAAAAAGATCATGCTTTGCATCGCTCTGAAGGAGATGATGCTTTAGAGAGCTTCGAAAGTTCTTTAAGTAAAATAAACAGAGATGTCCACAAATTGGTGGATCATTATATTGTTGAATTCGTGTATCATTATAAAATATCTCCGAAGGTTGTGAGAAATATTTTACAAATTCTTTAGGCGGTTTTGCATTTCCATAAGAATCAAAATAATATATTTTATTATTATTTTTATAATAAGCAGTCCAATGACTTCCAATCTGATATGAATTTTGTAAATTTATAATTCCACATTCAATATTATTTGGTTAATCTGGTAATTCGTCTTTCATAAACACACCTCTAAAATTTTTAATTTTTTAACTAAATTTTCAATATCTATGTTCGACAATGGCTGAATCTCCTTTGGAGCGCTAAATCTTTTTTTTTTAAACCACTTCCTGTCTTCTCCTTAGAAAGGAGTGATAGGCTTCGTCCTGTCTTCTCCATTGCTAAATCATGTCTTTTTTGTTCTTCAAGTTCTTTATCTTTAGCTGATTTATTTATAACTGAATTGGTAATTGCAGATACTCCACCAATTAATGATACTAAATCTGCTAATCCAGCAAATACTAATGGAAGAAATCCACCCTCATGATTTTTTTTCAGAGCTCCAAAGGAGATTTTTATTCTACAACCTGTTTTCTCTTTTATTGCCTTCTTAATTCTATTTGATAATCTTTTTGTTAATAATATTTTATTTTCACCACCACTAAATAATTGATCATATTTTAAGTGAATTAAAATATCTTTTTTATCCTTATAGGCTTTATTAATATTACTAGTTTGATGTTTTGTTAAATTTGTTTGGAATGTTTCCATTTATTACTAAAATAAAGTATCTCTCTTTTTTATGCTAATCCAAAACCGATTTTATGTTTTAATTTCATTCCTGTTGTAACAAGCCACGCATTTGTTTTCTCACCAATACTACTATCAGAACTCTTAACTCTATTCCAAACTTTCTGTTCTAAAACTTTATCAGCTTCATGTCTCTTTTCCAAGTCTTTATTTTCACTATAAGCAATATCATGTTCTTTACAAGCTTCGTCTAATTCATTAATTCCTTTATCACCTCTTGCTAATCTATCATGTAATTTAGTACCAGGACCACAATAATTATATCCAGGTAGATGCATTTCAAAAGGTAGGGTATTTATAATTGTATTTAGTATACCTGATCCTCTTATAATTTTCTTTGGTAATGATGTTGCAATTTTTATTAAATACTCACACCCTTTTGGAGTATCTAATATTTTTTCAATTTCGTTATTAAAAAATTTTAACACTCCTAATTTTTCATTATGAAAATTATTATTACCTGCGTTTTCTTCTGCGTTAATAAATTGCAAACGTTTTATTAATTGATTCAAATTTGAAATATATTGAACTTCTATTTTATTGTCATTGTATTCTTTCCAATGAAAGCGCTCCGAAGGAGATTCTCTCCAATACCCCTTTAATCCTGACCCCTCTTTTTTAGAACTAATAAAAACATTATAATATTCATCCACCGGAACGCGTCCTTTTTTAACAGCTTTAATATAATCATAAATATTTGTTAAAAATTGACCTTTTGAATTTCGAGGAGTTGTTACACCGTTTATATTAGTAGTATACAAAACATCAGAATTTAATATGATTTCTCTATATGCTATATAATCCTCTTCTGTAAATAATTGTGGATCAGGTTTACCATCATAAGTTAATAAATACCATAATCCTTCAGTTCCTTTATATTTTTTTTCACAAATAGTAATTCCATCATCTTTATCTAGTATCATTATACTATCTCTAATTTTTAATATACCTTTTACATATCTAGGTCCAAATGTTGTATCACGATCATATGATGGATCATCCATTTCTTTTAAATACTTTGTTGCATTTTTTCCATATATTTCATAATTTATTGGTGGACCTTCATAGGAGATTCTTTTTGGACTCTCTGGAGGAGATATTTCTTCTATACTTTCTGGAGGCAATATTTCAATTTTTGGAAGAGGTACTAAAGATGTACTTTTACCAATATATTCATCTATTTTACCTAACGCTGATAATAATGGAGCATATTCTTTTTCTTTAGTGGTCTTATATTTTAAATTTTGTAATTTAATTTTTTTATATTTCTCATATAATTTATTTCTAATCTCATCTGCTTTTTCTGCTTCTAATAATTTATCTGATTCTGTTTTACAGCGCACTGAAGGTGATTTTGGTTTCCTGAGCTCCAAAGGATATTTAGGATTCTCCAGGGTTTTTCTGAAATACGTTTTTCTGTTCCGAATTTAATTGATTACTAAAATTAACCCCTTGCTCATATTCTTCTGTTTGGTTAAATGTTTCCCTAACTAAAACTAAATTTACATTACGATATTCCAGAAATCCAAAATCAGTATAATTGAAATTGTGTAATTTAAAAATATCAATGATGTCATTGATAGCTAACTGGTTCGCAGTTTCTTGGTTATAAGTTAAACTATAATCCTCGCATAAAGTTACTTTATGATTATCCCATAATAAATTAGGATCGCAGGGTTCGCAAAAAATACAAATAAAAGCAAATAGCTGTCGTAGCTGTTTGGGCATTTTACAAATTGAAGCATCATCTAAACAACGATCCCATTGAGTAGAATCATTCAATAAACCTAATTGATTTGCTGTTTCGTGGAAAGTGGAATATTCGATTCCATTGAGAGTTCGCAAGTCTTTGAAACATGTAGCGCCGCGTACATGAAGCAACAATAACCTTAAATAAAACCTTTCACCTTCTTTAGGACTAACACTATACATTCTCGGAATTATCAAATGACTTATGCGCTGTCTTAAAGTCCATGTCTTTTTGCGATCAAAAATGTAATGTTCGGGTATTTCCGTATACAAATAAGTTTTAGCCTCTACCGATGTTGAATTTAATTTAAACCAAGCCGTTAATGTAGTTTCTGAAGACTTTGCTAATGCAGATTCTATATTTCCTTCAGTAAATAAAATATTTTCTTGGTTTTCTAAATGAACTGCTAACCTATATATAGTGTGTGTTTTATATTGCAGATAGATTGCAAATATTCTCCACATGGCTTCCGGTGGTGATACATATCGCGCGTCTGAATAAAATGAAACTTCATTCCAGTCTAATTGTGCTTGTCCTTCAGATGTTATTTTAACATTGGCACAATCATGGCCCTTATATATATATTTAAATAAATATTTTACGCTTTTAACCGAAGCGCAAATTTCAACATTATTGTAGCATCTATATTTCAAGGAAAGGAATCTATTGTACGGTACAACCCATCTATTATCTACTGTATGTTTTATAGTGCCTTTTGCCGTGTAAAAATCAATTTTTGAATTATTATCCCGACGTCTGTACAAAGGATACCCGTTACTGTTATTTACAGTGGAAGCTTGAAATGATTTCGGAAAATCTTTACTGCATTTATTGTCTTTCATGCATGGAGCATTTAAATTATATGGTCCACATGGACCGTGAATCATACATTTCTTGACCACATCAAATAAAATGGGATGAGTTTCACTATCTGGAATTTCTGCAGATACAACTTTATCAATAAGTTCCGTGTTTCGAATTTTATTTTGATTATTTAAAATTATTAGAATGTGAATGTGAGGTAAACCGCGTTTTTTAAATTCAATAACAGAAACGATAGCTGTTACCTTACCGAAAATATGTCTTTTCAATAGATCGTCGAAGAGTTCTTTCACTTTTAATTAAATACTTAAACAACTAAATCGGGACGATTTTCGGTTCGTTGAATATTAAGTAAATTACTTTTAATTTCTGGCGACTCGGGATTACATGTCATTGTAATAAACAAATCCGGTGAACCATATTTACAAATAATTCCCATAGCATCAAGATAATGTTGTGACATGCTACGTGGACTTGCGACAAATGTACTTCGTAAAATAACCATTCTGCCAGGTATAATTCCTTCAGTAATGGATTTATTTTTGACGTAATCCATCAACCCTTTATACATTTCTGACCGCAATTTCTTTTGTGTATTTGCGTTAGGAATAAAACTAAGTCTATTACCTTCGATTTTGGAATACGCGTCAACAATATACTGTTGAGTAAGTTTTCCGGCACTCAGAAATGGATTGAAAGAGCCCGTGCATCTAAGTTTATAAGAATAAAATTGACGATGAGAAATTCTTCTTGCTAATGAAACATTTAGTAAATGTTCCGAATGGCCGAGTTCACCGGTTAGACATAACAACGGATAAGTCATTGGATCGCAATTTTCATTAAGAATATTTAAGTTACGTAGATTACCATCTTTTTGATAGACACAAATGTGTCTATCAAAAGGTGGAAATCCATCTTTACTGGTAAAAATTAAAGCTACTTCATTAGTAGACGGCATGTTGTATCGCCGTGGATCTTTTGTGAGCTGCTGAACAATATTCATCTGCACATCAAAAGGGTTTCTACCTTCTAAATTACCTTTTGCAATCTCCTCTCTTTCTACTTCAGCCATCATTTTATATGCAGCAGCGTATGGATTTACTTTTCTTATTAAAGAATCCAATTGCTCAAATAGTTGTCTCTTGCATTTACGGTTAACATCGCCTTGCATTCTTTTACATATGGCCTCATCAGGATCTAGAATATACAGCTGACCATATTGTGGCTGTTTTCCTTCTATAGGGTGTGCCGATGATATGCTATGGTAAACCTGACCACATATTCTGAAACAGTAGGGCCCACGTGTGCCTGGACGGTGATCAATATGTGCTCCCAATGAAGCAAATGCAAGCGAACTATTGTAATTTCTGATGTTATCCATGAAATTGGCAGAAAGAGGATGCATATTAGTCATTAGTTTCATTAACAGCGCTAGAAAAGGGTTAGAAGGGTTCGAAATTGAAACTTTGCCTTTTGAACAGCAATATGAAAATTTTCCATCTGTCGGTTTTTCATTTTTGAAATGATTTGCGTTGCAAAATTGACAGATGACATTCATAGATCCACAGTAATGTTGTATTACAAATGTTTTATCGTCTATTTCTTGAATTGCTGTGCTTAGTATTTGTTGCGGTAAGATGGGCGCTTTATTCAGTGTTTCCTTTTCTCTTGAAGTGTTTGAAGTTCTGATGCTTTATCTAATGTTCTTTGCTTTTGTAAAGCTATTTTCTGTAATCTGATTTGTTTTGCATCTTCCTTTTCATTGGCTAACCTAATTCTTTTGCGAAATAACAATATTTTTATACTTCTGTCTTTTTCATTTATATTTTGTTGTAGTAATCGCTTTTTGTTTATTAAATTCTGCTTCTTTAGGCGCACTTGTCTCGCAATTTTTGTTTCCAAACTTAATTTTTTCTTAAAATCTGCTTTCATTTTCTGTAGTCTTCTTTGCCTTTCGTCCAGTGTTTCATCTCTAAATTTCTTGCTATCTCTTACTGCCTGTTCTTTTAAGCGAATTTGTTTTAATTGACTTGTTTCTCTAATTAATTTCTTCTTAAAATTTGCTTTCAGTTTCTTTAGTCTTGTTCTTCTATTATTGGGCGTTTCTCTTTTGAATCTCTTACTATTTCTCACCGCCTGTTTTCTTAAGCGAATTTGTTTTAATTCACTTGTTTCCTTAAATAAATTCTTCTTAAAATCTGTTTTCATTTGCTCCAGTCTTTTTCGCCTTTCATCCGATGTTTCTTCTCTGAATCTCTTACTATTTCTCACCGCCTGTTTTCTTAAGCGAATTTGTTTTAATTCACTTGTTTCCTTAAATAAATTCTTCTTAAAATCTGTTTTCATTTGCTCCAGTCTTTTTCGCCTTTCATCCGGTGTTTCTTCTCTGAATCTCTTACTATTTCTCACCGCCTGTTTTCTTAAGCGAATTTGTTTTAATTCAATTGTTTCCTTAAATAAATTCCTCTTAAAATCTGTTTTCATTTGCTCCAGTCTTTTTCGCCTTTCATCCGGTGTTTCTTCTCTGAATCTCTTGCTATTTCTCACTGCCTGTTTTTTTAAGCGAATTTGTTTTAATTTACTTGTTTCATTTTCTAACTTCTTTTCCAAATATAACTTTAGTTTGTTTAACCTTTTTTGCCTTCCACCTGTAGTTTTTTTTTTGAAATTATTTTTATTTCTGGAAATCTGCTTTTGTAAGCGTTTATCTTTATCCTGCTTAGATTGAGACTGTAATATTGTTTTTCTTCGTACACGTTTGTCTTGTTTCGTCTTTTTTAGCAGCCTTTTACTTACTCTTACTTTCAATGTAGTACTACGTTCATGGCATTTTTCTTTTGATAATACTGTATCACGAATTTTTTCTAATTCATTTAATTGCACATTATCACTTACTAAAATTCTTGTATCACTTACTATATTATCACATATAACACTAACACTGTCACTTATTGTACTAACTTCATTTGTAAAGCTTAAGTATGAATATTCATATATTTCTGAAATGTTAATATTTCCTGTAATACTTTCTACAGTAATTGGAAGAATTGTAAAAAGTAAAGAACCTCCAGAATCCCGAAAATTATATTTAATTAGATCGACTAAATCCGTTACGTATTTATAAAATAAAAGTACTGCTTTGCCATTAGAGTTCGAAATAGATTGTCCCTTGTTACCCCTGGAATGGGAATCAAAGACCCAGAAAAGGCTGTCGTGTTTGAACAGTGAAAATGTTTGACTGCAAGTAGTGAATAGTCCGTTTTTATATTTTTTTAAATATTTTTCTTAGAAATCTCCTGTTAATATATTAAGATGACCTTGAGCAGTGTCCATAAGATCATAATTAATTTTACATAAACCATTACCAATCGATATATTTGGAATAATCTCCTCAATTAGTAGGAAAGGGTGACAACCGGGTTTTAAACTTTCTCGATAACATTTGTCTCCTAGTATCAAAATATAATCCAACACTGAGGTGGTCCAGCTATTTAATGTAATTAATTCTTGCATACATATACTAAATGTAGCTATTGCCGTACATTGAGAATTTTTAGGTAAATTTCGAAAAACATCACTTGCCTGATTAAAATTTGCTTGTAAAATTGTATAAGGTTCCGGCAATTTAAATACAGTTACACCTTTTTCGGAGACATTAACGTTTGGATAATTATAAATGGAACTTGTTATAATTTCCTCAACGTTTACAGAAGTAGAAAAATTATTTATTTCTTTTAATATACTATTATCTATAGTTCCTAATATACTAATAGGAGCAATAGAAAATTCTGTGGTTTTACAGCTACTAAAATTAAATTTAATCAAATTTATGACATCAAGAAGATCTTTAAAGCATAAAAGAACGGACTTTCCATCTCTCTCACAAACAATTTGTCCTTTAATACCTCTTGGATGTGAATCAAATACCCAAAATACATCAGATTCTTTGAAAATGACAAAAGTCTGATCACTAACTGTAAATAATCCATTTTTATGTTTATCGAAAAATGATTTTAAAAAGGGAATTGATAACTCTCTTATTTCTGTATTTGCATTTCTAATGTCGCCCCAGCGGGTTTTTGCGTTATCATAATATACGACGTATGTGTTTTCTTTTAAGAAGATGTTTTTTTTAACTTTATCCGCTGATAAGAATCGGTGTTCGTTACCCAAACAATTGTCTAAGTAACACTGATCTCCAAGTATTAAAATAGAATCCAAAGTATCTGAATCCCATGAATTTAACGGAGTAGATTCGTTTACACATATTGCAGCTACACTGCAACTACTACATTGTAGACCACGTGTTGATTTACAAAATCTTTTATCAAATTGATTAAAAGTACCTCTAACAATTGATAATGGTTTTTTTAATTTATTTGAATTGGACCTTAAAATCTTAATATGATCAGACGAAATCCGTTTTTTCCTACCACAGCCAAATAATGATTTAGACATGTTGTAGTAGAAGTAAATAAATAAGCTATATATATTATAAAATAAAAGTCAAAGCATCACCTAAACTATTATTATAAATAGGTGTAAAGCATAAAAAAGAAATTGCAATTTTGATTAATAATTCATATTAATTTAAATATTTGTATAGATAAATATACTTAGCTCCTTAGAAGATCTCTGTGATGTAACATATGCCACAGTGGAATACTCCAGTATATTGTAATATATAGCTGTATATTATAGAAATATGTAACCAATGCAGAGATTTGCAGACCTCTAAAATGAAAAAATCAATACGATAATGTATAACAAAGATAAATAACTAATACTATTTATACTATATACTAAATAACTAAGAGTACTTATGGCAGAAATTTAAGGTTACATAAAGAAATTTTTAAAATATGTATTAATAAATGAAAAGAACAAACCAGTATTGACAATTGATGTCGCCTTTCTCAATTAGAACATAAGTATTATACTAAGTACAACACTAATAATTCGGTAATCTGAAAACAAATAAAGTATAATATACAAAAAAACAAATTTGGCCTAACGTAAGAATAAATAGGATATCACATAAGTTATAAATATCGGTAAATTACTACAAATAATATTAATTCGTAATAAAGATTCCAAGTTTTTAGCAGAATCAGACATACGCAGGCGCTAAAAACGGTTTTAATACAGCAAATAGTAATTACCAATTTGATAAACATCATTTACTCGTCTTTCAGATTGATAATAAGATTCAGAAGATATTGCATAAAAACAGTTTTGGTAGTCATTTTTTTACGTGCTGATTCCGCGGATGGCCGATGATGGAAAAAACTTGAAAGTTTTGTTCGAAATATAAACTTTAAAACATATTCAAAAACTTTAAGTACGGGACACAATGTAAGGTAAATTATTTTTCTTCTGCTACTATAACAAAAGTATACAAATTGTTTTAATTATGTAATGACAGTACTAAGTAAAGCAAAAAATCTTGCTAAATACATTGTTGTCCAGACATAACCAAAACAAAGTAACAGTTAATACACTGATATTATCATATATTTCACAATTTTAAGATATAGTAAACAGATAATTTATAATACTCATATGTAGCTACTTCATCGAAAAACTTCAACATTTTGCAGAATACATAATAGTATTTTTGTATACAACATACCTATAAATGTAACAACATATAAATATAAATAAATAAATGTATTAGATTAAATTAGTAAAAAGCTTACCTTATATATCAAAAGTAGTTTTAATGCACAAATTCAATTATTATTATTCAACACTTAACAACAGAAATTCTTATATTTATAATTTGATATAAATCAAACAACAATCAATATATTGACTTTGCAGACGTTAAGAACTCATGTCATAGTAAACACTCAGCAGGGGGTACTATCTGAGCTAAAGTTCAGTGCAGTTCAGTGATACCACATATTAAAACATAATATTTTTTACTTTTACAATTTCTGTTGGAAGAAATACATTTGACTTTATTATTTCTTTTTCAATACTATTTGCTACATTTTTAATATCAGTAGATATATGCAACTATTTTCATTTAATATAAATGTGTTTTTAAAATTTTAATAATAGTAAAAAATATTATGTTTTAATATGTGGTATCACTGAACTGCACTGAACTTTAGCTCAGTGCACTCCCTTCACCCTTCATTCCCTTCAAATGTTGAGACGCCGAGCATTTTAGTTCACTATTCCAAAATTGGCGCCTAAAGCGAACATGTTGAATACAGTCGATGAATCGTTTGGCTGTAAATTTTTCAAAGGAGCCAATATAAAAATTAAAAAAGAAACTTTAATATTTATTCTAGAACATTCTTCGTGCCGGGTTCACACATGTTCAAATACTAATGGGTAAAGAGAACATACTGATTACGTATATATTGCTCACAGTGCAAATATTCGTGCTCACAGGGATAACATTCTGTATTCGTACACGAAAATAAACATTTTCGTCATAGTAGCAAAAACTTTCATGGTTCACATATACTTATATTCACTTTAACCATTCGTACACCATCACGCATGTGTGAACCCGGCATCAGAATTTCAAAGCGGAATTCTTCTTCTTCTTCGGAATGTACATGAGAAATTAAATATATATACTAACTCAAAAAAAAAAAAATATAAATGTTAAAATCGTTACGAAATAATAACATTTCAGGCTGGTTCTAAATGTTAGCCTGTAATACATAATAATATTTGTTTCAAAAAAGATATCTATGGTAATGCAAAAATTGTATATTACAATCAGAGCCAATATTATTTCTTATTTATATAAAAAATATATGAGCTATATATATATGAAATATGTATGAACTGATATTTTAGGTCAATTTTTTAATTTTTTATTGAAATATTGTATATTAATCAATATTTCAGTAAAAATTTGCGTTTTTATTTTATTGAATATTTAAAAAATGACCGATATAATCTATTTAACGTTTTAATTTTATTTTAATGCGTAATATTCGTTGTTATCCTAGTAGCTAATAATGACAACAACAGTTTCTATTGCTGTGACATTTGTGTATCTCTTTTGCACTTCTCTTGTTTTATCACGATAACAATGGTTGGCAAATAAAAGTGGAGAGGAAGGTGAGGAAGGAATGACGTCAAGTGATTTGTAATTTGTTTAAATTTTTACCTCTTTTTTTAATTATTAAAGAGAGCGTAACCTTTTTTTTCCATATTTAATTTAAATTCTATTAAATAATTCGTAATTTCATTTCAAGATTTCGTTCCATTTTTAAATTAAAATATCAAACTTGTTCTATTTAAATTTTACTCACTAAAAAATATATTTTTTTCAACAAAATAAAAAATATTTGCAATTTATTCGTTATTTGATCAACTTTTTTTCAAAATTTGGGATTTTTTTTTTCGAAATTTTCAAAAACTCCCCTGGAGCCGTTTTCGAGATGCCATACAAAATTCGAACCAAACATATAAACATTGAAACATATAAACATATAAGAAAACTAGCTTTTACCCCCGTCGCAAGCGACGTTTGTTTTTTGTGAGTAGCTTGAATTTCATATCAAAATTTAATTCCAATTTTAAATTAAAATAATAAATAAACTCGTTCTATATTAATTTTGCATATAATAACAATTAATTTTTCATAAAAACTGACTAAGAAAATATATTTTTTATATCAAAATAAAAAATATTTTCAATTTATGCGTTATTTAACCAACTTTCTTTCAAAATTTGTGATTTTTTTTTATGCCTATATACAAAATTTCAACTTTCTAGCACAATTTTTACTCTCAGAAAATACTGCCCCCGTGCCCTTAAATAAATGTTTAAAATTTTGAATTTTTTTTTATTAATACTATACTTAATTATTTTAAAATCCAGAATATGAGCTTTCCCCAAAGTTCCTTACCGGGCCCCCGAATTTCTTCAACCCCCCCTTTGTCAATTTTTGAATTTCTAATTTTTGAGAAATGTCAGCATTAAATACCTTAATACACATGCAAAATTTCAACTTTCTATCTTTTACGAATTAAAAGTAATACAGCAAAAAAGGGATCACTTTTTTTCCAGTTTTTCCAAAATTACGGGTTTCCAGGAAATTCAGGGAAAAATCCGGGGACGCCAAAAGTCTTAGAATTTTTTTCTCTACGAAATAGGAAATTTTTAAAAACTTCCCTGGAGCCGTTTTCGAGATGCCATACAAAATTCGAACCAAACATATAAGAATATAAGAAAACAAATATACACCTGGGACATTATAATATACTAGCGCTTCGCCCCGTCGCAAAGCGACGTGTATTTAATATTTGTGAATAAATAAAACTTATTTGCTAAATTGAAAATAATGCAAAATATTATTTTTAAATAATTTTCGCTAAAATATATTATCTTTTAAATTTATGTTTCCTTATTTTGTTATAATTCTTTCATTTACAGTAATAAAGCACTGTATTGACCAGTCTCCAGTGCCCCCGCCCAAAAGCCCCAATCATCACCTCTTGGCTCCATGCTCTCTTACGTTTCCGAACTTTTAATTTGATTCCTCTAAACTTTCGCCATGGATCGCCTTCTTCCCTCAGCACTCTGTATCGCTTCTTCCCTGAGCATCGTCGGTCTTTAGAGTACTTTCACAGCGCCCCCGCTATAGCGCTATAAATAAATAATCCTTTGCATCCTTCTCACTGCGTAAAATTATCCAAGTTACCCTAATGAAGCACAGTAATAAACAATGTCCACTGCCCCGCCCCTAAACACCAATCATCACCTCTTGGCTCCATGCTCTATATCGTTCTCGCACTTTTAATTGTATTCCTCTGCACCTGTGCCACAATGCGCCCACTTACAATACCACAGCCCACCTGAGCATCATCGCTCATTAAGGCACTTTCCTATCGCCCCCGTTTTCGCGCAATCATTAAATAATCCTGCGCTTCCACCCACTGCGTAATAATCTCTTAACAATTAGTTATCAAACTTAATACTCTACTGGCAACCAGCATACTAAATTTCATCCTTAGAAGTACAACATTTTTTAATTATTACTCGATAAGTTAAATTCTTGATAAAATTAATTTTCACTCATTTTAATGTAAACCTACTAATTACATCAATTTATGTATGTTTATAGGGCCTAGCGGTTCGCTCCTAATAATATCATCTCTAGCACTTATCCTTCCGTTATTGCACTTTCGATTTAATCCCTATGCTCCGCCGCCCACACATCCAGCACAAAAGCACATATTCTGCAAAAAGGTTGCCTCTCAGAGCCATTATAATCTATCGTCACTACTTCTAACACCACCGTTATTTACTGAACCCCAGCGCCACACTCTCTTCCAATCAGGCACTATTAATTCGATATTATAGCAATTCATTTACATGAATAAAACTGTTCTGTAATCTTACATTCTATATTTCGTATTTATATTTACGTTATAATATTAGTCACCCCATTAATCCCGCTCCTGAAATAAAATTGTCAAATTTTAGGCATAGCAATCTATTTTGCTCGTAGCAACTCTCTCTACCTTTATCTACCCCTACTTTTATAAATGATCGAAATTTCAAAATTGAGTTCTTGGCAAAGCTTTTTTCCGCCCCCACTTCCCCAATTTCACGCCGCTACTAAGGTTAAATTTATTTTCGCAAATATGCACATGCATAGTTTCTATTTTTTCACTCTATCTATTTTTGATATTTGGGGCTGTTAACTATTTACCCCCTATACCTCTCACTCCTCGATTTCACAGCACAACAAACGCACCAAAAATCAATTCAACTCTACTATTGAATGTAATTTGAATATCTGACTTATAGAGAACTATTGTGCTTCTATTTAATATTCTACATGCAAAATATCATCGTTGTACCTCTATATTGTTATTATACTCGGTTTAACACCCCCTGCTCTAATGGTACAAATAAGAAAATATAGTTTGTTTATATTTTCGTTAATAATGTGTCAATCTATATCTGCATACTAAATTTCAGCTTTCTATTTTTATTTTAGCATTAGTACCTCCCACATACCTCCGCTACTGAAGAAGTTTGTCAAATTTTAGCACAGGTATCTATTTTGTTTGTACCTAAGAGCATATATTCTAAACTATAGCTATTTATCTCTATATATTTCATATTTCTGTTTTTTGGCCCCCAGCGCCGCCGCCTCTGGAAAGTTGCAGTTTTCTATAGTTTGTCTTTAATGACACTCTATATAGGTCCCACGTTTTAAATATCAACGTTCTAGCTCTGTTGCAACATTGCCCAAAAAAAAATCACGCCGCTACTGAATTAAAATTTTGGTAATCCAATTATTGGCAAACATGCGCAATTAGTGTCTCAATACATACCCTAAGTTTTAATACTACTTTTTCAATATTTCTGGCTTTTACTGTCTCAACTCCCGCCGCCACTGGAAATTTGAGGCTGTTTATTTTTTTTCATTAATGACTGTCTAGAGCGAGCCTACATATTAAATTTGAACATCCTAACTCTATTCTGACATTGCCCCCGTAAATTCGCGCCGCTACTGAACTCAAATTTCAAATGTCCAACTATTGGCAAATGTGCACAATTATGATCTCAATACACGTACCAAATTTTAGTTTTCTATCTTTTCTAGTTCGTCAGATATTTGCAATAGTATTTTGTCGAATTTTCCAGTTTTTCCAGTTTTTCCAGTTTTTCCAGAATAATTTTTTCCAGGGAAATTCAGGGAAAAATTCATGGACGTAGAAAGTCTTAGAAATTCGTCCTTTACATAATATCAAAATTTAAAAAACTTTGTAGGCGTTGTTAAGAAGATACCATACAGATTTTGTTACCGGATATATATATATATATATATATATATATATATATATATATATATATATATATATATATATATAAATATCTATGAGTTCTTATGAGTTTTCCATGTTAAATTGGAACATTACGAACATTATAATAGTAAGATGATTATGATCCACAATTAAAAACGTATCTATATTTTTATATACATTACAAAGAATAGGTTTATTGGTTGGAGCGTTTGAAATAGTTGTTGGAATACTAGTTGGAATAGTAGTTGGAATTATTAAAGTTGTTGGAGGACCATATAACCTCTGAACTGCATACATATCATCTTGACTGAGAAAAGTTTCTGCTTCGCAGGGTTGTTTGTTAGAACAGTATTTTCTTCTATAATAAGGAAACATTATTGCTTCTTCATGTGCTGAATGTTCAATACCTAACGTATGTCCAATTTCGTGTATTAATACAGAATACAAACTAGTTTTCTCAGTGTCATTATCATACAAATCCCAATCTTCGGACTTATCTAAATGAATTTCTAAACAACTATTATTTGTATTAGGATACGTTGCATGTGCTAATACTGTTCCTTTGCCATCAAACTCCCAATTACAGAAACCTTTTGTACATCGAGCATTATTTTTATGTTTATGTATATCGCTTGCAAACGAAATTTAATATATCAGGCTTATAAATATTATTATAAAAAGTAAGACCACTTACTATCGACCAAACATTAAAAGCTTTTTGAGTAATTTCTTTGTGTATTGATTGAGCTAAAGCAAAATGCCAATACAAAGTTTTTCTATCCCATTTCGTTGTATGAATTCTATATTGTAAAGGATTATCTTCATTTCCACATCTTGGTGTTTTAATTAACTTTAATGCTTTATCAATAGGTAAATTATAATATTCTTGAAAAAGTATTAAAGAGCCTTCAGAGTCTTTAGTACTCTCCAGAGCGCTTCTATTAGTAGTTGAGAACCAAAATGATTTAAATATTTTTCAATGTTCTTATCAGAGTCCTCTTTTGTTGAAAATATTGGTAAAAGAAATAAAAGTAAAAAATATATATCATTTATATATTAAATAGTATCTCCTTTTTAAGGAGCGTTGTTGTTAAATAGTCTCCTCAAATTTATTTAAAACCATATCAAATTTATTTTTAATATAAGATAACAACATAATATAACAACATGTATCATTTTCAACTTTCTTATCAAGATCAACATGTAAAAATATTGTTTTATTTGAAATTTCTGTATCTGTTGGTTGACAAGTTAAATCAACTAAATAAACAGGTCCAAGTTCTTTATAACTTTTTATATCATAGAACATATTTTTATCTGTTATAGAAAATATTTTTTTATAAGACTGATTATGTCATATATGCAATATTATATTTATCTTTATCAAAATCTAAATTTTGACTTTCTTCTGGATATCTATTTCCATTAATAGTGAAATAATAATTTTTAACATATTTATGATTAAACTCACTCATATCTTTCAATTGATTATTAGATTTATTTACTTGAAAAGCAAATATTCCAAATAACGGTTGTTTATGGCTTCTTTAATCTGTAGTAATATCAAGTTTTAATGATTTTTCCAGACATACTCTTATTCAATATTTTAATACATTGCCATCTATAATAATTTAAAATATAATTTCCTTCTTCACTTAGAGTTTTTAATTCATCAAGTAACATTGTACAACCAATAGTATCATATTCAAGCAATGGAGTATATAAATAAATATCAGTAATTATAATTTTACCCTCAGCAACATCATTCGCTCTATAAATTGCATCATTATCATGATTCATTGTAAATATAAATTCGTCAGCACTACCCCAAATTATATTATCAGATCACATATTCCTAATCCTAAATCAGATAAAGGTACTAATGCAGTAAAAATACCACTATGTTCAAAATTTGAAATAAATCCAGTATTTAAATTATTTGTATCAGTTTTTGTTTTTGTAAAAACTCCCTTCATTGTACTTGCAACTCCAACATTTTCAATTAGATCAATTTTGTAATTATGTTTTTTATATTCAATGGATTTAAATTTATGTGCTACAAAATTATTTATTAATTTAACTACAGTTTCATTACCATAATTTTTTTCATCTGTTTGTTTATATTCTCCCTCAATATAAATATGAATATTTTTTAAATTTAGAAAGCAGTTATTTTTATAATCAAGTTTAAAAGATATTGCTGCATTTTCTTTATTTATATCTCGTCTATCAAATTTTGGATAAAATTTCTTGTATTCATTACGAATTAAATATTTGTTATATTTATCAAAAACTTCGGCCATTTATTAGAATAAAAAAGATCATGCTTTGCATCGCTCTGAAGGAGATGATGCTTTAGAGAGCTTCGAAAGTTCTTTAAGTAAAATAAACAGAGATGTCCACAAATTGGTGGATCATTATATTGTTGAATTCGTGTATCATTATAAAATATCTCCGAAGGTTGTGAGAAATATTTTACAAATTCTTTAGGCGGTTTTGCATTTCCATAAGAATCAAAATAATATATTTTATTATTATTTTTATAATAAGCAGTCCAATGACTTCCAATCTGATATGAATTTTGTAAATTTATAATTCCACATTCAATATTATTTGGTTAATCTGGTAATTCGTCTTTCATAAACACACCTCTAAAATTTTTAATTTTTTAACTAAATTTTCAATATCTATGTTCGACAATGGCTGAATCTCCTTTGGAGCGCTAAATCTTTTTTTTTTAAACCACTTCCTGTCTTCTCCTTAGAAAGGAGTGATAGGCTTCGTCCTGTCTTCTCCATTGCTAAATCATGTCTTTTTTGTTCTTCAAGTTCTTTATCTTTAGCTGATTTATTTATAACTGAATTGGTAATTGCAGATACTCCACCAATTAATGATACTAAATCTGCTAATCCAGCAAATACTAATGGAAGAAATCCACCCTCATGATTTTTTTTCAGAGCTCCAAAGGAGATTTTTATTCTACAACCTGTTTTCTCTTTTATTGCCTTCTTAATTCTATTTGATAATCTTTTTGTTAATAATATTTTATTTTCACCACCACTAAATAATTGATCATATTTTAAGTGAATTAAAATATCTTTTTTATCCTTATAGGCTTTATTAATATTACTAGTTTGATGTTTTGTTAAATTTGTTTGGAATGTTTCCATTTATTACTAAAATAAAGTATCTCTCTTTTTTATGCTAATCCAAAACCGATTTTATGTTTTAATTTCATTCCTGTTGTAACAAGCCACGCATTTGTTTTCTCACCAATACTACTATCAGAACTCTTAACTCTATTCCAAACTTTCTGTTCTAAAACTTTATCAGCTTCATGTCTCTTTTCCAAGTCTTTATTTTCACTATAAGCAATATCATGTTCTTTACAAGCTTCGTCTAATTCATTAATTCCTTTATCACCTCTTGCTAATCTATCATGTAATTTAGTACCAGGACCACAATAATTATATCCAGGTAGATGCATTTCAAAAGGTAGGGTATTTATAATTGTATTTAGTATACCTGATCCTCTTATAATTTTCTTTGGTAATGATGTTGCAATTTTTATTAAATACTCACACCCTTTTGGAGTATCTAATATTTTTTCAATTTCGTTATTAAAAAATTTTAACACTCCTAATTTTTCATTATGAAAATTATTATTACCTGCGTTTTCTTCTGCGTTAATAAATTGCAAACGTTTTATTAATTGATTCAAATTTGAAATATATTGAACTTCTATTTTATTGTCATTGTATTCTTTCCAATGAAAGCGCTCCGAAGGAGATTCTCTCCAATACCCCTTTAATCCTGACCCCTCTTTTTTAGAACTAATAAAAACATTATAATATTCATCCACCGGAACGCGTCCTTTTTTAACAGCTTTAATATAATCATAAATATTTGTTAAAAATTGACCTTTTGAATTTCGAGGAGTTGTTACACCGTTTATATTAGTAGTATACAAAACATCAGAATTTAATATGATTTCTCTATATGCTATATAATCCTCTTCTGTAAATAATTGTGGATCAGGTTTACCATCATAAGTTAATAAATACCATAATCCTTCAGTTCCTTTATATTTTTTTTCACAAATAGTAATTCCATCATCTTTATCTAGTATCATTATACTATCTCTAATTTTTAATATACCTTTTACATATCTAGGTCCAAATGTTGTATCACGATCATATGATGGATCATCCATTTCTTTTAAATACTTTGTTGCATTTTTTCCATATATTTCATAATTTATTGGTGGACCTTCATAGGAGATTCTTTTTGGACTCTCTGGAGGAGATATTTCTTCTATACTTTCTGGAGGCAATATTTCAATTTTTGGAAGAGGTACTAAAGATGTACTTTTACCAATATATTCATCTATTTTACCTAACGCTGATAATAATGGAGCATATTCTTTTTCTTTAGTGGTCTTATATTTTAAATTTTGTAATTTAATTTTTTTATATTTCTCATATAATTTATTTCTAATCTCATCTGCTTTTTCTGCTTCTAATAATTTATCTGATTCTGTTTTACAGCGCACTGAAGGTGATTTTGGTTTCCTGAGCTCCAAAGGATATTTAGGATTCTCCAGGGTTTTTCTGAAATACGTTTTTCTGTTCCGAATTTAATTGATTACTAAAATTAACCCCTTGCTCATATTCTTCTGTTTGGTTAAATGTTTCCCTAACTAAAACTAAATTTACATTACGATATTCCAGAAATCCAAAATCAGTATAATTGAAATTGTGTAATTTAAAAATATCAATGATGTCATTGATAGCTAACTGGTTCGCAGTTTCTTGGTTATAAGTTAAGCTATAATCCTCGCATAAAGTTACTTTATGATTATCCCATAATAAATTAGGATCGCAGGGTTCGCAAAAAATACAAATAAAAGCAAATAGCTGTCGTAGCTGTTTGGGCATTTTACAAATTGAAGCATCATCTAAACAACGATCCCATTGAGTAGAATCATTCAATAAACCTAATTGATTTGCTGTTTCGTGGAAAGTGGAATATTCGATTCCATTGAGAGTTCGCAAGTCTTTGAAACATGTAGCGCCGCGTACATGAAGCAACAATAACCTTAAATAAAACCTTTCACCTTCTTTAGGACTAACACTATACATTCTCGGAATTATCAAATGACTTATGCGCTGTCTTAAAGTCCATGTCTTTTTGCGATCAAAAATGTAATGTTCGGGTATTTCCGTATACAAATAAGTTTTAGCCTCTACCGATGTTGAATTTAATTTAAACCAAGCCGTTAATGTAGTTTCTGAAGACTTTGCTAATGCAGATTCTATATTTCCTTCAGTAAATAAAATATTTTCTTGGTTTTCTAAATGAACTGCTAACCTATATATAGTGTGTGTTTTATATTGCAGATAGATTGCAAATATTCTCCACATGGCTTCCGGTGGTGATACATATCGCGCGTCTGAATAAAATGAAACTTCATTCCAGTCTAATTGTGCTTGTCCTTCAGATGTTATTTTAACATTGGCACAATCATGGCCCTTATATATATATTTAAATAAATATTTTACGCTTTTAACCGAAGCGCAAATTTCAACATTATTGTAGCATCTATATTTCAAGGAAAGGAATCTATTGTACGGTACAACCCATCTATTATCTACTGTATGTTTTATAGTGCCTTTTGCCGTGTAAAAATCAATTTTTGAATTATTATCCCGACGTCTGTACAAAGGATACCCGTTACTGTTATTTACAGTGGAAGCTTGAAATGATTTCGGAAAATCTTTACTGCATTTATTGTCTTTCATGCATGGAGCATTTAAATTATATGGTCCACATGGACCGTGAATCATACATTTCTTGACCACATCAAATAAAATGGGATGAGTTTCACTATCTGGAATTTCTGCAGATACAACTTTATCAATAAGTTCCGTGTTTCGAATTTTATTTTGATTATTTAAAATTATTAGAATGTGAATGTGAGGTAAACCGCGTTTTTTAAATTCAATAACAGAAACGATAGCTGTTACCTTACCGAAAATATGTCTTTTCAATAGATCGTCGAAGAGTTCTTTCACTTTTAATTAAATACTTAAACAACTAAATCGGGACGATTTTCGGTTCGTTGAATATTAAGTAAATTACTTTTAATTTCTGGCGACTCGGGATTACATGTCATTGTAATAAACAAATCCGGTGAACCATATTTACAAATAATTCCCATAGCATCAAGATAATGTTGTGACATGCTACGTGGACTTGCGACAAATGTACTTCGTAAAATAACCATTCTGCCAGGTATAATTCCTTCAGTAATGGATTTATTTTTGACGTAATCCATCAACCCTTTATACATTTCTGACCGCAATTTCTTTTGTGTATTTGCGTTAGGAATAAAACTAAGTCTATTACCTTCGATTTTGGAATACGCGTCAACAATATACTGTTGAGTAAGTTTTCCGGCACTCAGAAATGGATTGAAAGAGCCCGTGCATCTAAGTTTATAAGAATAAAATTGACGATGAGAAATTCTTCTTGCTAATGAAACATTTAGTAAATGTTCCGAATGGCCGAGTTCACCGGTTAGACATAACAACGGATAAGTCATTGGATCGCAATTTTCATTAAGAATATTTAAGTTACGTAGATTACCATCTTTTTGATAGACACAAATGTGTCTATCAAAAGGTGGAAATCCATCTTTACTGGTAAAAATTAAAGCTACTTCATTAGTAGACGGCATGTTGTATCGCCGTGGATCTTTTGTGAGCTGCCGAACAATATTCATCTGCACATCAAAAGGGTTTCTACCTTCTAAATTACCTTTTGCAATCTCCTCTCTTTCTACTTCAGCCATCATTTTATATGCAGCAGCGTATGGATTTACTTTTCTTATTAAAGAATCCAATTGCTCAAATAGTTGTCTCTTGCATTTACGGTTAACATCGCCTTGCATTCTTTTACATATGGCCTCATCAGGATCTAGAATATACAGCTGACCATATTGTGGCTGTTTTCCTTCTATAGGGTGTGCCGATGATATGCTATGGTAAACCTGACCACATATTCTGAAACAGTAGGGCCCACGTGTGCCTGGACGGTGATCAATATGTGCTCCCAATGAAGCAAATGCAAGCGAACTATTGTAATTTCTGATGTTATCCATGAAATTGGCAGAAAGAGGATGCATATTAGTCATTAGTTTCATTAACAGCGCTAGAAAAGGGTTAGAAGGGTTCGAAATTGAAACTTTGCCTTTTGAACAGCAATATGAAAATTTTCCATCTGTCGGTTTTTCATTTTTGAAATGATTTGCGTTGCAAAATTGACAGATGACATTCATAGATCCACAGTAATGTTGTATTACAAATGTTTTATCGTCTATTTCTTGAATTGCTGTGCTTAGTATTTGTTGCGGTAAGATGGGCGCTTTATTCAGTGTTTCCTTTTCTCTTGAAGTGTTTGAAGTTCTGATGCTTTATCTAATGTTCTTTGCTTTTGTAAAGCTATTTTCTGTAATCTGATTTGTTTTGCATCTTCCTTTTCATTGGCTAACCTAATTCTTTTGCGAAATAACAATATTTTTATACTTCTGTCTTTTTCATTTATATTTTGTTGTAGTAATCGCTTTTTGTTTATTAAATTCTGCTTCTTTAGGCGCACTTGTCTCGCAATTTTTGTTTCCAAACTTAATTTTTTCTTAAAATCTGCTTTCATTTTCTGTAGTCTTCTTTGCCTTTCGTCCAGTGTTTCATCTCTAAATTTCTTGCTATCTCTTACTGCCTGTTCTTTTAAGCGAATTTGTTTTAATTGACTTGTTTCTCTAATTAATTTCTTCTTAAAATTTGCTTTCAGTTTCTTTAGTCTTGTTCTTCTATTATTGGGCGTTTCTCTTTTGAATCTCTTACTATTTCTCACCGCCTGTTTTCTTAAGCGAATTTGTTTTAATTCACTTGTTTCCTTAAATAAATTCTTCTTAAAATCTGTTTTCATTTGCTCCAGTCTTTTTCGCCTTTCATCCGATGTTTCTTCTCTGAATCTCTTACTATTTCTCACCGCCTGTTTTCTTAAGCGAATTTGTTTTAATTCACTTGTTTCCTTAAATAAATTCTTCTTAAAATCTGTTTTCATTTGCTCCAGTCTTTTTCGCCTTTCATCCGGTGTTTCTTCTCTGAATCTCTTACTATTTCTCACCGCCTGTTTTCTTAAGCGAATTTGTTTTAATTCAATTGTTTCCTTAAATAAATTCCTCTTAAAATCTGTTTTCATTTGCTCCAGTCTTTTTCGCCTTTCATCCGGTGTTTCTTCTCTGAATCTCTTGCTATTTCTCACTGCCTGTTTTTTTAAGCGAATTTGTTTTAATTTACTTGTTTCATTTTCTAACTTCTTTTCCAAATATAACTTTAGTTTGTTTAACCTTTTTTGCCTTCCACCTGTAGTTTTTTTTTTGAAATTATTTTTATTTCTGGAAATCTGCTTTTGTAAGCGTTTATCTTTATCCTGCTTAGATTGAGACTGTAATATTGTTTTTCTTCGTACACGTTTGTCTTGTTTCGTCTTTTTTAGCAGCCTTTTACTTACTCTTACTTTCAATGTAGTACTACGTTCATGGCATTTTTCTTTTGATAATACTGTATCACGAATTTTTTCTAATTCATTTAATTGCACATTATCACTTACTAAAATTCTTGTATCACTTACTATATTATCACATATAACACTAACACTGTCACTTATTGTACTAACTTCATTTGTAAAGCTTAAGTATGAATATTCATATATTTCTGAAATGTTAATATTTCCTGTAATACTTTCTACAGTAATTGGAAGAATTGTAAAAAGTAAAGAACCTCCAGAATCCCGAAAATTATATTTAATTAGATCGACTAAATCCGTTACGTATTTATAAAATAAAAGTACTGCTTTGCCATTAGAGTTCGAAATAGATTGTCCCTTGTTACCCCTGGAATGGGAATCAAAGACCCAGAAAAGGCTGTCGTGTTTGAACAGTGAAAATGTTTGACTGCAAGTAGTGAATAGTCCGTTTTTATATTTTTTTAAATATTTTTCTTAGAAATCTCCTGTTAATATATTAAGATGACCTTGAGCAGTGTCCATAAGATCATAATTAATTTTACATAAACCATTACCAATCGATATATTTGGAATAATCTCCTCAATTAGTAGGAAAGGGTGACAACCGGGTTTTAAACTTTCTCGATAACATTTGTCTCCTAGTATCAAAATATAATCCAACACTGAGGTGGTCCAGCTATTTAATGTAATTAATTCTTGCATACATATACTAAATGTAGCTATTGCCGTACATTGAGAATTTTTAGGTAAATTTCGAAAAACATCACTTGCCTGATTAAAATTTGCTTGTAAAATTGTATAAGGTTCCGGCAATTTAAATACAGTTACACCTTTTTCGGAGACATTAACGTTTGGATAATTATAAATGGAACTTGTTATAATTTCCTCAACGTTTACAGAAGTAGAAAAATTATTTATTTCTTTTAATATACTATTATCTATAGTTCCTAATATACTAATAGGAGCAATAGAAAATTCTGTGGTTTTACAGCTACTAAAATTAAATTTAATCAAATTTATGACATCAAGAAGATCTTTAAAGCATAAAAGAACGGACTTTCCATCTCTCTCACAAACAATTTGTCCTTTAATACCTCTTGGATGTGAATCAAATACCCAAAATACATCAGATTCTTTGAAAATGACAAAAGTCTGATCACTAACTGTAAATAATCCATTTTTATGTTTATCGAAAAATGATTTTAAAAAGGGAATTGATAACTCTCTTATTTCTGTATTTGCATTTCTAATGTCGCCCCAGCGGGTTTTTGCGTTATCATAATATACGACGTATGTGTTTTCTTTTAAGAAGATGTTTTTTTTAACTTTATCCGCTGATAAGAATCGGTGTTCGTTACCCAAACAATTGTCTAAGTAACACTGATCTCCAAGTATTAAAATAGAATCCAAAGTATCTGAATCCCATGAATTTAACGGAGTAGATTCGTTTACACATATTGCAGCTACACTGCAACTACTACATTGTAGACCACGTGTTGATTTACAAAATCTTTTATCAAATTGATTAAAAGTACCTCTAACAATTGATAATGGTTTTTTTAATTTATTTGAATTGGACCTTAAAATCTTAATATGATCAGACGAAATCCGTTTTTTCCTACCACAGCCAAATAATGATTTAGACATGTTGTAGTAGAAGTAAATAAATAAGCTATATATATTATAAAATAAAAGTCAAAGCATCACCTAAACTATTATTATAAATAGGTGTAAAGCATAAAAAAGAAATTGCAATTTTGATTAATAATTCATATTAATTTAAATATTTGTATAGATAAATATACTTAGCTCCTTAGAAGATCTCTGTGATGTAACATATGCCACAGTGGAATACTCCAGTATATTGTAATATATAGCTGTATATTATAGAAATATGTAACCAATGCAGAGATTTGCAGACCTCTAAAATGAAAAAATCAATACGATAATGTATAACAAAGATAAATAACTAATACTATTTATACTATATACTAAATAACTAAGAGTACTTATGGCAGAAATTTAAGGTTACATAAAGAAATTTTTAAAATATGTATTAATAAATGAAAAGAACAAACCAGTATTGACAATTGATGTCGCCTTTCTCAATTAGAACATAAGTATTATACTAAGTACAACACTAATAATTCGGTAATCTGAAAACAAATAAAGTATAATATACAAAAAAACAAATTTGGCCTAACGTAAGAATAAATAGGATATCACATAAGTTATAAATATCGGTAAATTACTACAAATAATATTAATTCGTAATAAAGATTCCAAGTTTTTAGCAGAATCAGACATACGCAGGCGCTAAAAACGGTTTTAATACAGCAAATAGTAATTACCAATTTGATAAACATCATTTACTCGTCTTTCAGATTGATAATAAGATTCAGAAGATATTGCATAAAAACAGTTTTGGTAGTCATTTTTTTACGTGCTGATTCCGCGGATGGCCGATGATGGAAAAAACTTGAAAGTTTTGTTCGAAATATAAACTTTAAAACATATTCAAAAACTTTAAGTACGGGACACAATGTAAGGTAAATTATTTTTCTTCTGCTACTATAACAAAAGTATACAAATTGTTTTAATTATGTAATGACAGTACTAAGTAAAGCAAAAAATCTTGCTAAATACATTGTTGTCCAGACATAACCAAAACAAAGTAACAGTTAATACACTGATATTATCATATATTTCACAATTTTAAGATATAGTAAACAGATAATTTATAATACTCATATGTAGCTACTTCATCGAAAAACTTCAACATTTTGCAGAATACATAATAGTATTTTTGTATACAACATACCTATAAATGTAACAACATATAAATATAAATAAATAAATGTATTAGATTAAATTAGTAAAAAGCTTACCTTATATATCAAAAGTAGTTTTAATGCACAAATTCAATTATTATTATTCAACACTTAACAACAGAAATTCTTATATTTATAATTTGATATAAATCAAACAACAATCAATATATTGACTTTGCAGACGTTAAGAACTCATGTCATAGTAAACACTCAGCAGGGGGTACTATCTGAGCTAAAGTTCAGTGCAGTTCAGTGATACCACATATTAAAACATAATATTTTTTACTTTTACAATTTCTGTTGGAAGAAATACATTTGACTTTATTATTTCTTTTTCAATACTATTTGCTACATTTTTAATATCAGTAGATATATGCAACTATTTTCATTTAATATAAATGTGTTTTTAAAATTTTAATAATAGTAAAAAATATTATGTTTTAATATGTGGTATCACTGAACTGCACTGAACTTTAGATCAGTGCACTCCCTTCACCCTTCATTCCCTTCAAATGTTGAGACGCCGAGCATTTTAGTTCACTATTCCAAAATTGGCGCCTAAAGCGAACATGTTGAATACAGTCGATGAATCGTTTGGCTGTAAATTTTTCAAAGGAGCCAATATAAAAATTAAAAAAGAAACTTTAATATTTATTCTAGAACATTCTTCGTGCCGGGTTCACACATGTTCAAATACTAATGGGTAAAGAGAACATACTGATTACGTATATATTGCTCACAGTGCAAATATTCGTGCTCACAGGGATAACATTCTGTATTCGTACACGAAAATAAACATTTTCGTCATAGTAAAAACTTTCATGGTTCACATATACTTATATTCACTTTAACCATTCGTACACCATCACGCATGTGTGAACCCGGCATCAGAATTTCAAAGCGGAATTCTTCTTCTTCTTCGGAATGTACATGAGAAATTAAATATATATACTAACTCAAAAAAAAAAAAATATAAATGTTAAAATCGTTACGAAATAATAACATTTCAGGCTGGTTCTAAATGTTAGCCTGTAATACATAATAATATTTGTTTCAAAAAAGATATCTATGGTAATGCAAAAATTGTATATTACAATCAGAGCCAATATTATTTCTTATTTATATAAAAAATATATGAGCTATATATATATGAAATATGTATGAACTGATATTTTAGGTCAATTTTTTAATTTTTTATTGAAATATTGTATATTAATCAATATTTCAGTAAAAATTTGCGTTTTTATTTTATTGAATATTTAAAAAATGACCGATATAATCTATTTAACGTTTTAATTTTATTTTAATGCGTAATATTCGTTGTTATCCTAGTAGCTAATAATGGCAACAACAGTTTCTATTGCTGTGACATTTGTGTATCTCTTTTGCACTTCTCTTGTTTTATCACGATAACAATGGTTGGCAAATAAAAGTGGAGAGGAAGGTGAGGAAGGAATGACGTCAAGTGATTTGTAATTTGTTTAAATTTTTACCTCTTTTTTTAATTATTAAAGAGAGCGTAACCTTTTTTTTCCATATTTAATTTAAATTCTATTAAATAATTCGTAATTTCATTTCAAGATTTCGTTCCATTTTTAAATTAAAATATCAAACTTGTTCTATTTAAATTTTACTCACTAAAAAATATATTTTTTTCAACAAAATAAAAAATATTTGCAATTTATTCGTTATTTGATCAACTTTTTTTCAAAATTTGGGATTTTTTTTTTCGAAATTTTCAAAAACTCCCCTGGAGCCGTTTTCGAGATGCCATACAAAATTCGAACCAAACATATAAACATTGAAACATATAAACATATAAGAAAACTAGCTTTTACCCCCGTCGCAAGCGACGTTTGTTTTTTGTGAGTAGCTTGAATTTCATATCAAAATTTAATTCCAATTTTAAATTAAAATAATAAATAAACTCGTTCTATATTAATTTTGCATATAATAACAATTAATTTTTCATAAAAACTGACTAAGAAAATATATTTTTTATATCAAAATAAAAAATATTTTCAATTTATGCGTTATTTAACCAACTTTCTTTCAAAATTTGTGATTTTTTTTTATGCCTATATACAAAATTTCAACTTTCTAGCACAATTTTTACTCTCAGAAAATACTGCCCCCGTGCCCTTAAATAAATGTTTAAAATTTTGAATTTTTTTTTATTAATACTATACTTAATTATTTTAAAATCCAGAATATGAGCTTTCCCCAAAGTTCCTTACCGGGCCCCCGAATTTCTTCAACCCCCCCTTTGTCAATTTTTGAATTTCTAATTTTTGAGAAATGTCAGCATTAAATACCTTAATACACATGCAAAATTTCAACTTTCTATCTTTTACGAATTAAAAGTAATACAGCAAAAAAAAGAATCACTTTTTTTCCAGTTTTTCCAAAATTACGGGTTTCCAGGAAATTCAGGGAAAAATCCGGGGACGCCAAAAGTCTTAGAATTTTTTTCTCTACGAAATAGGAAATTTTTAAAAACTTCCCTGAAGCCGTTTTCGAGATGCCATACAAAATTCGAACCAAACATATAAGAATATAAGAAAACAAATATACACCTGGGACATTATAATATACTAGCGCTTCGCCCCGTCGCAAAGCGACGTGTATTTAATATTTGTGAATAAATAAAACTTATTTGCTAAATTGAAAATAATGCAAAATATTATTTTTAAATAATTTTCGCTAAAATATATTATCTTTTAAATTTATGTTTCCTTATTTTGTTATAATTCTTTCATTTACAGTAATAAAGCACTGTATTGACCAGTCTCCAGTGCCCCCGCCCAAAAGCCCCAATCATCACCTCTTGGCTCCATGCTCTCTTACGTTTCCGAACTTTTAATTTGATTCCTCTAAACTTTCGCCATGGATCGCCTTCTTCCCTCAGCACTCTGTATCGCTTCTTCCCTGAGCATCGTCGGTCTTTAGAGTACTTTCACAGCGCCCCCGCTATAGCGCTATAAATAAATAATCCTTTGCATCCTTCTCACTGCGTAAAATTATCCAAGTTACCCTAATGAAGCACAGTAATAAACAATGTCCACTGCCCCGCCCCTAAACACCAATCATCACCTCTTGGCTCCATGCTCTATATCGTTCTCGCACTTTTAATTGTATTCCTCTGCACCTGTGCCACAATGCGCCCACTTACAATACCACAGCCCACCTGAGCATCATCGCTCATTAAGGCACTTTCTTATCGCCCCCGTTTTCGCGCAATCATTAAATAATCCTGCGCTTCCACCCACTGCGTAATAATCTCTTAACAATTAGTTATCAAACTTAATACTCTACTGGCAACCAGCATACTAAATTTCATCCTTAGAAGTACAACATTTTTTAAATATTACTCGATAAGTTAAATTCTTGATAAAATTAATTTTCACTCATTTTAATGTAAACCTACTAATTACATCAATTTATGTATGTTTATAGGGCCTAGCGGTTCGCTCCTAATAATATCATCTCTAGCACTTATCCTTCCCGTTATTGCACTTTCGATTTAATCCCTATGCTCCGCCGCCCACACATCCAGCACAAAAGCACATATTTTGCAAAAAGGTTGCCTCCCAGAGCCATTATAATCTATCGTCACTACTTCTAACACCACCGTTATTTACTGAACCCCAGCGCCACACTCTCTTCCAATCAGGCACTATTAATTCGATATTATAGCAATTCATTTACATGAATAAAACTGTTCTGTAATCTTACATTCTATATTTCGTATTTATATTTACGTTATAATATTAGTCACCCCATTAATCCCCGCTCCTGAAATAAAATTGTCAAATTTTAGGCATAGCAATCTATTTTGCTCGTAGCAACTCTCTCTACCTTTATCTACCCCTACTTTTATAAATGATCGAAATTTCAAAATTGAGTTCTTTGGCAAAGCTTTTTTCCGCCCCCACTTCCCCAATTTCACGCCGCTACTAAGGTTAAATTTATTTTCGCAAATATGCACATGCATAGTTTCTATTTTTTCACTCTATCTCTTTTTGATATTTGGGGCTGTTAACTATTTACCCCCTATACCTCTCACTCCTCGATTTCACAGCACAACAAACGCACCAAAAATCAATGCAACTCTACTATTGAATGTAATTTGAATATCTGACTTATAGAGAACTATTGTGCTTCTATTTAATATTCTACATGCAAAATATCATCGTTGTACCTCTATATTGTTATTATACTCGGTTTAACACCCCCTGCTCTAATGGTACAAATAAGAAAATATAGTTTGTTTATATTTTCGTTAATAATGTGTCAATCTATATCTGCATACTAAATTTCAGCTTTCTATTTTTATTTTAGCATTAGTACCTCCCACATACCTCCGCTACTGAAGAAGTTTGTCAAATTTTAGCACAGGTATCTATTTTGTTTGTACCTAAGAGCATATATTCTAAACTATAGCTATTTATCTCTATATATTTCATATTTCTGTTTTTTGGCCCCCAGCGCCGCCGCCTCTGGAAAGTTGCAGTTTTCTATAGTTTGTCTTTAATGACACTCTATATAGGTCCCACGTTTTAAATATCAACGTTCTAGCTCTGTTGCAACATTGCCCAAAAAAAAATCACGCCGCTACTGAATTAAAATTTTGGTAATCCAATTATTGGCAAACATGCGCAATTAGTGTCTCAATACATACCCTAAGTTTTAATACTACTTTTTCAATATTTCTGGCTTTTACTGTCTCAACTCCCGCCGCCACTGGAAATTTGAGGCTGTTTATTTTTTTTCATTAATGACTGTCTAGAGCGAGCCTACATATTAAATTTGAACATCCTAACTCTATTCTGACATTGCCCCCGTAAATTCGCGCCGCTACTGAACTCAAATTTCAAATGTCTAACTATTGGCAAATGTGCACAATTATGATCTCAATACACGTACCAAATTTTAGTTTTCTATCTTTTCTAGTTCGTCAGATATTTGCAATAGTATTTTGTCGAATTTTCCAGTTTTTCCAGTTTTTCCAGTTTTTCCAGTTTTTCCAGAATAATTTTTTCCAGGGAAATTCAGGGAAAAATTCATGGACGTAGAAAGTCTTAGAAATTCGTCCTTTACATAATATCAAAATTTAAAAAACTTTGTAGGCGTTGTTAAGAAGATACCATACAGATTTTGTTACCGGATATATATATATATATATATATATATATATATATATATAAATATCTATGAGTTCTTATGAGTTTTCCATGTTAAATTGGAACATTACGAACATTATAATAGTAAGATGATTATGATCCACAATTAAAAACGTATCTATATTTTTATATACATTACAAAGAATAGGTTTATTGGTTGGAGCGTTTGAAATAGTTGTTGGAATACTAGTTGGAATAGTAGTTGGAATTATTAAAGTTGTTGGAGGACCATATAACCTCTGAACTGCATACATATCATCTTGACTGAGAAAAGTTTCTGCTTCGCAGGGTTGTTTGTTAGAACAGTATTTTCTTCTATAATAAGGAAACATTATTGCTTCTTCATGTGCTGAATGTTCAATACCTAACGTATGTCCAATTTCGTGTATTAATACAGAATACAAACTAGTTTTCTCAGTGTCATTATCATACAAATCCCAATCTTCGGACTTATCTAAATGAATTTCTAAACAACTATTATTTGTATTAGGATACGTTGCATGTGCTAATACTGTTCCTTTGCCATCAAACTCCCAATTACAGAAACCTTTTGTACATCGAGCATTATTTTTATGTTTATGTATATCGCTTGCAAACGAAATTAATATATCAGGCTTATAAATATTATTATAAAAAGTAAGACCACTTACTATCGACCAAACATTAAAAGCTTTTTGAGTAATTTCTTTGTGTATTGATTGAGCTAAAGCAAAATGCCAAT
The DNA here is from genome assembly GCA_963678705.1 of Panorpa germanica. Lineage (NCBI taxonomy): Eukaryota > Metazoa > Arthropoda > Insecta > Mecoptera > Panorpidae > Panorpa > Panorpa germanica. Next base: position 223,141 of record CAVMBN010000076.1, read on the forward strand.
ACAAAGTTTTTCTATCCCATTTCGTTGTATGAATTCTATATTGTAAAGGATTATCTTCATTTCCACATCTTGGTGTTTTAATTAACTTTAATGCTTTATCAATAGGTAAATTATAATATTCTTGAAAAAGTATTAAAGAGCCTTCAGAGTCTTTAGTACTCTCCGGAGCGCTTCTATTAGTAGTTGAGAAACCAAAATGATTTAAATATTTTTCAATGTTCTTATCAGAGTCCTCTTTTGTTGAAAATATTGGTAAAAGAAATAAAAAGTAAAAAATATATATCATTTATATATTAAATAGTATCTCCTTTTTAAGGAGCGTTGTTGTTAAATAGTCTCCTCAAATTTATTTAAAACCATATCAAATTTATTTTTAATATAAGATAACAACATAATATAACAACATGTATCATTTTCAACTTTCTTATCAAGATCAACATGTAAAAATATTGTTTTATTTGAAATTTCTGTATCTGTTGGTTGACAAGTTAAATCAACTAAATAAACAGGTCCAAGTTCTTTATAACTTTTTATATCATAGAACATATTTTTATCTGTTATAGAAAATATTTTTTTATAAGACTGATATGTCATATATGCAATATTATATTTATCTTTATCAAAATCTAAATTTTGACTTTCTTCTGGATATCTATTTCCATTAATAGTGAAATAATAATTTTTAACATATTTATGTTTAAACTCACTCATATCTTTCAATTGATTATTAGATTTATTTACTTGAAAAGCAAATATTCCAAATAACGGTTGTTTATGGCTTCTTTAATCTGTAGTAATATCAAGTTTTAATGATTTTCCAGACATACTCTTATTCAATATTTTAATACATTGCCATCTATAATAATTTAAAATATAATTTCCTTCTTCACTTAGAGTTTTTAATTCATCAAGTAACATTGTACAACCAATAGTATCATATTCAAGCAATGGAGTATATAAATAAATATCAGTAATTTTAATTTTACCCTCAGCAACATCATTCGCTCTATAAATTGCATCATTATCATGATTCATTGTAAATATAAATTCGTCAGCACTACCCCAAATTATATTATCAGTATCACATATTCCTAATCCTAAATCAGATAAAGGTACTAATGCAGTAAAAATACCACTATGTTCAAAATTTGAAATAAATCCAGTATTTAAATTATTTGTATCAGTTTTTGTTTTTGTAAAAACTCCCTTCATTGTACTTGCAACTCCAACATTTTCAATTAGATCAATTTTGTAATTATGTTTTTTATATTCAATGGATTTAAATTTATGTGCTACAAAATTATTTATTAATTTAACTACAGTTTCATTACCATAATTTTTTTCATCTGTTTGTTTATATTCTCCCTCAATATAAATATGAATATTTTTTAAATTTAGAAAGCAGTTATTATTATAATCAAGTTTAAAAGATATTGCTGCATTTTCTTTATTTATATCTCGTCTATCAAATTTTGGATAAAATTTCTTGTATTCATTACGAATTAAATATTTGTTATATTTATCAAAAACTTCGGCCATTTATTAGAATAAAAAAGATCATGCTTTGCATCGCTCTGAAGGAGATGATGCTTTGGAGAGCTTCGAAAGTTCTTTAAGTAAAATAAACAGAGATGTCCACAAATTGGTGGATCATTATATTGTTGAATTCGTGTATCATTATAAAATATCTCCGAAGGTTGTGAGAAATATTTTACAAATTCTTTAGGCGGTTTTGCATTTCCATAAGAATCAAAATAATATATTTTATTATTATTTTTATAATAAGCAGTCCAATGACTTCCAATCTGATATGAATTTTGTAAATTTATAATTCCACATTCAATATTATTTGGTTAATCTGGTAATTCGTCTTTCATAAACACACCTCTAAAATTTTTAATTTTTTAACTAAATTTTCAATATCTATGTTCGACAATGGCTGAATCTCCTTTGGAGCGCTAAATCTTTTTTTTTTAAACCACTTCCTGTCTTCTCCTTAGAAAGGAGTGATAGGCTTCGTCCTGTCTTCTCCATTGCTAAATCATGTCTTTTTTGTTCTTCAAGTTCTTTATCTTTAGCTGATTTATTTATAACTGAATTGGTAATTGCAGATACTCCACCAATTAATGATACTAAATCTGCTAATCCAGCAAATACTAATGGAAGAAATCCACCCTCATGATTTTTTTTCAGAGCTCCAAAGGAGATTTTTATTCTACAACCTGTTTTCTCTTTTATTGCCTTCTTAATTCTATTTGATAATCTTTTTGTTAATAATATTTTATTTTCACCACCACTAATTAATTGATCATATTTTAAGTAAATTAAAATATCTTTTTTATCCTTATAGGCTTTATTAATATTACTAGTTTGATGTTTTGTTAAATTTGTTTGGATTGTTTCCATTTATTACTAAAATAAAGTATCTCTCCTTTTTATGCTAATCCAAAACCGATTTTATGTTTTAATTTCATTCCTGTTGTAACAAGCCACGCATTTGTTTTCTCACCAATACTACTATCAGAACTCTTAACTCTATTCCAAACTTTCTGTTCTAAAACTTTATCAGCTTCATGTCTCTTTTCCAAGTCTTTATTTTCACTATAAGCAATATCATGTTCTTTACAAGCTTCGTCTAATTCATTAATTCCTTTATCACCTCTTGCTAATCTATCATGTAATTTAGTACCAGGACCACAATAATTATATCCAGGTAGATGCATTTCAAAAGGTAGGGTATTTATAATTGTATTTAGTATACCTGATCCTCTTATAATTTTCTTTGGTAATGATGTTGCAATTTTTATTAAATACTCACACCCTTTTGGAGTATCTAATATTTTTTCAATTTCGTTATTAAAAAATTTTAACACTCCTAATTTTTCATTATGAAAATTATTATTACCTGCGTTTTCTTCTGCGTTAATAAATTGCAAACGTTTTATTAATTGATTCAAATTTGAAATATATTGAACTTCTATTTTATTGTCATTGTATTCTTTCCAATGAAAGCGCTCCGAAGGAGATTCTCTCCAATACCCCTTTAATCCTGACCCCTCTTTTTTAGAACTAATAAAAACATTATAATATTCATCCACCGGAACGCGTCCTTTTTTAACAGCTTTAATATAATCATAAATATTTGTTAAAAATTGACCTTTTGAATTTCGAGGAGTTGTTACACCGTTTATATTAGTAGTATACAAAACATCAGAATTTAATATGATTTCTCTATATGCTATATAATCCTCTTCTGTAAATAATTGTGGATCAGGTTTACCATCATAAGTTAATAAATACCATAATCCTTCAGTTCCTTTATATTTTTTTTCACAAATAGTAATTCCATCATCTTTATCTAGTATCATTATACTATCTCTAATTTTTAATATACCTTTTACATATCTAGGTCCAAATGTTGTATCACGATCATATGATGGATCATCCATTTCTTTTAAATACTTTGTTGCATTTTTTCCATATATTTCATAATTTATTGGTGGACCTTCATAGGAGATTCTTTTTGGACTCTCTGGAGGAGATATTTCTTCTATACTTTCTGGAGGCAATATTTCAATTTTTGGAAGAGGTACTAAAGATGTACTTTTACCAATATATTCATCTATTTTACCTAACGCTGATAATAATGGAGCATATTCTTTTTCTTTAGTGGTCTTATATTTTAAATTTTGTAATTTAATTTTTTTATATTTCTCATATAATTTATTTCTAATCTCATCTGCTTTTTCTGCTTCTAATAATTTATCTGATTCTGTTTTACAGCGCACTGAAGGTGATTTTGGTTTCCTGAGCTCCAAAGGATATTTAGGATTCTCCAGGGTTTTCTTTTTTTTCTCAGAGATTTGTATAAATCCTTTTTTATATGTTTTAATTAATTTATATCGCATTTTATCTATTTTTTTAGCTTCGGAAACGGTTAAGATGTCTCCTTCCATTTATTAATAAAATAATGCATCGTTCCTTTTCAAAGAGCATCGACACTCCCAATATATCCATCAACGTCTTTAAACATATAACGTTCATTAATGTTATCTTTTTCACGATTGATATATAAGAAACCATATTTTATTTTCCAACATTTATTGCATAACTCTTTAAATTTATTTAAATCCATATCAGCACCAACAATTGTTTTATGAATCTCTTGAATACTATATAAATCCTGTTTAAACAATATAATTAAATTACAATTATTTCTAATCAAATTCTTATTTGTTTCAAGAAAACTTTGACTAAGATAAAAACAAGATAATTTTTTATGTCTTCCACTATAAAAATATTTTTTAAACATATCTTGATCTTCTACTAAACAATCATCAAACACAACAACACTATCAGTTATACAATCTTCAACAGGAATAATATTTTCACAATTATTAAAATGCGAATCCACTGTATCTATCTCAATAAAAATTCTTTCTAATGCTTTATATTTTTGATTAACAACATCCATTACAAATAAACCATAATCAAAAAATTTTTGAGAACTATGAAAACTTTTTTTTTTTTGGAATTTCTCCAGATAATGTAAAAGTTACATAATTTAAAAAATCATCAGCATTTTCATCAGAAATATCAAATACATGTCGATTATTATTAATTTTAAATTTTTCAGATTTTATTAGTAGTGGAGCTTAAATTTGAGTTGAGATGTAAAGTATTGTGGTGGGGATGCATATAGGTCACGGTATGAAGAAGGGGGCGTGGCTAGACAATGTTGGTGGTAATAGTGGGGTGAGGAGTGAGGGGTAAGTGGATAAGCTGTGTTGTGATTGGTTTAGAAGATGATGACCTCATTACAGACTTTATCTCTAGGTACAGTCTCTTTAATATCCTAGGATATGAGTGAGAAAGCAGTAATATGAAAGGTGTGAGAACTTTGGATATAAATTATTCCTATGCAATTTTTTTTTTGTTATGCATTTGAAGTATACATTTCATTCTATGAAAAGAAATAGGACTTTCTTGTACTCGTATAATAAAGCTAAATTTTATTTTAAAACAAGCGCATTCCTTGTTTATCTTATATGCACTCGTAAGACTACGAATTCACCAGAAAAAAAACAATATTTTCCAAACGTTGACAAAAGTTTTCAAGTCGATGTACATAGGTGTATGTATTCCTGATAAAAGCAGCACATGTGTTAAACTGTGTGAGAACTTTGGATATAAATTATTCTTATGCAATTTTTTTTGTTATGCATTTGAAGTATACATTTCATTCTATGAAAAGAAATAGGACTTTCTTGTACTCGTATAATAAAGCTAAATTTTATTTTAAAACAAGCGCATTTCTTGTTTTTCTTATATGCACTCGTAAGACCACGAATTCACCAGAAAAAAAACAATATTTTCCAAACGTTGACAAAAGTTTTCAAGTCGATGTACATAGGTGTATGTATTCCTGATAAAAGCAGCACATGTGTTAAACTGTGTGAGAACTTTGGATATAAATTATTCTTATGCAATTTTTTTTTGTTATGCATTTGAAGTATACATTTCATGTTTTAGTTAAATGTAGGGGCCGGATTGGGTATTGTTGTATTAGATTATTTATTTAAGTATACTAAAAGTTATAATATACGTACATTATATCATTGATGATTCTCAAAGCATACAGTTATTTTTTTTTTATGTATTGTAATAATCATAAAGTCTTATAAGTCAGACAATGGTGTTGTTTTACATATATGAGGTTATAACACCACAGTAACTGTTAAAATAGTAGGAGGATATTTTATTATACAAATTTATTAGGCAGCGGTTTGATCCATATGTATGAGGCTATATAGGTTGTGGATAATAGTAGAATCACAATTAGCTAAACCAAAAGCTCTAACTTAAGATGAAACAAACTTTTTAAAATAAAACTGCTCGAAGGGTCGGGGCCCCGAGAATTTTATTTATTTTGAATGCGCGGGGATGATAGAATTGAGAATTGATAGTCTGATGGTAAATATATTATAGTATTAAATGAGTAAAGTGCTACCCTGTTAAATTTTTATATTATAATTTTTATATATATATGTATATATAAGTCTAAGGATATGATTGTGTCACATTAAACCAAAAGGATTTTGTGCAGTTTGTGTATTAAAGTCTCTTGCAAAGTTTGTTCTAAATTAGTTAATGAATATTAGTTCTTTTTAAATAACTTGTGTTTTTAAATAATTTAGTGGCTATTTAGTGCTATTTAAAAATGTCAACAGCAAGATTTGAATGAACAAAAACTTAAATCATCTTCTGTTTATTTGCAGAAAGAATCTTGGGACAACTTGCTTAATATATCTAATTGTATAACAGTGACATTAAAAAATTATAATTTGTGTTCTAAATTAGTGGATAAATCTTTATATCAAGTTCAAAATAATTTGTTTAATGTGTTAAAGGATACTCAAAGTATAAATTATAAAAATCACAATATTAATTTTTATGAGTGTTTTATTAAAAATAATATAAATAACCATATTGATTTAAATAATAATTTTAGCCATATATCATCAAAAATAAACTTGGAACTGTTGGAACAAGAAATAAAAATATTGTGCATAGACTTTTTTAAAATTAAATTATACAATAACGCTCAAGAATATATATATATATAACTTATCAAAAAATGGAATCGATTTTTGATTTGGAAGATTTATTATTTGTAGAAAATATTCATATTGATGATAGCGAGCTATTAAATTTAGATATTGATCCTTTGCTTTTTGATGAAGATTTTTCATTACCTGAATTATTAAATTCAGATATTGAGATACAGAATATGTCTGAAATTACAACTTCCTTAAACAATGAGGTGGATTTTAATACAAATTTGACTCCTTCTAAATTGACTGCAGTTCCATTTTTATTTAATGAAGCACCTATATTATTAAAAAAAGATATGTATTTAATCAAAATAGGTTTAAATTGTATTAATCAGTTTGAACCAGAAATTTACATATATAATAAATATAATTTCGGACTAAAGTTAAATTTATGTGATTATTTTGAGCTTATAGAGCATATTGAGCAATTGATTAATATGTTAAATGGTCAATTGGTAATACCATCGAATATATTAATAGGAACAAACTATAAAATAAATATATTTAATCCAAATAGTATTGCAATTATTTCAAATTGTAAAACTCAAATATCAGTATTTTTAAATATTTTTGATTTAATACATTTCTTATCCGTAAATGATTATATTAATGCTATTGGTAAACATTTTTCTGAAATGCAAATTGATTTGTTTAATACATATAATATATTTTTAAATAGTATTGTAATGTATTTAAAATATAAAAATATTGGTGCTTCGAAAGAGATTTTGACTCAATTTTTATTTTACGAATGTGAAGAGTTAAATTCTAATGATATATTATTAAAAATGATAATAATTTCAAACATGTCGTATATATTAGAAGAAATATCAAAACTATTGTAATTACTTAATTTATAATATATATATATAAATTTAAAATGTATATAATTCTTTTATTTATTTATTTATTAGGGTATAACTACATCCATTAGAATCATAATATAACATATAATTACAATCATAACAGTTTCTTATTTGACATGGAGGACTATCTCTTTGTATGTTTCCTTTGTTATAATGTTTGTAACATAATCGACGTCCTTGTATATTTTGATTTTCTTTTAAATACATTGGAAGCCGGTTCCAGTTTTGTTCAATATCGGTAGAGAACATTATATAATGCAAGAAAAACTCTGTCGGTAAATAATGTAATTCTTCATCAGTAAGATTTTCTAGTAAACACTCATTTTCTTTATATTTTTTTAAAATAGCTCCAACTTTTGAAATCGTTTTCGAAACTTGTTCATGATCATTTAAACCCATTATGTTTAATTTACGTTCAAATTACGTTCCCATTACGTTGAGTTTACGTTCAAATTACGTTCCCATATAATATTTTCATATATAAAGATTAAATATTTAAAACGTATTTTATTACTTTATAACACATGCCTGGTTAAACAATGAAGTTTATAAAGCAAAAAGAAACTCTTTCTGTAAAAAATATTGATAATCAAAGTAATAATTACACTAATAATTCAAAACATGGATCACTATTACCAAATGACATTAGATGCATTATTTTTGGACCTTCAAACTGTGGAAAAACTAATGTTATGTTTAATCTAATTGAACATCCAAATGGGTTGCGATTTAAAAATATAAACATTTATTCAAAATCTTTATATCAACCAAAATATAAAATATTACAACAAATCATGAAGAATATTAATGGTATGGGATACTATACATACACTGACAATGAAGAGATTATTAGACCTGAAGATGCTAGCCCAAATTCTATATTCATATTTGATGATGTTGCTTGCGATAAACAAAATAATATTCGAAATTTTTTTAGCATGGGCCGTCATAATTTGATAGACTCTTTCTATTTATGTCAGACTTACAGCAAAATTCCAAAGCAATTAATACGGGATAATACTAATTTTATTATATTATTCAAGCAAGATGACTTAAATTTAAAGCATATATATGATGATCATGTTAACTTTGACTTTCCAAGTTTTCTAGAGTTTAAACAAGTTTGTAATTTATGTTGGGATTCAAATAAATATTCCTTTATGGTAATAGATAAAAATAGTGACTTAAATAACGGGCGATACAGAAAAGGATTTGATATGTTTTTAGATATAACCAAGTAATCTTTACAATAATATTCAGTGTTGAGGTAACCATCTTCATAATAACATGCATTTATTATCTTAATAAACATTGATTACGTTCAAATTATGTTCAAATTACATTAATTACGTTCCCATTACGTTGAATTTACGTTCAAATTACATTGATTACGTTCCCATTACGTTGAATTTACGTTCAAAATACAGTGATTACGTTCCCATTACGTTTAATTTACGTTCAAATTACGTTCCCATTACGTTCAAGTTGCATAAAGTTTACATGTAACCATGTTTAAATCAAAGAAGCGTGCAAAAAATACTGTTGTTAAAATAAAGACTCCTCCTACCAGATTTAAAAAAAGGAATAGTAAACGTAAAATAATAAGCAATACGACTAATGATGAAGATAAAAAATTAACACGCGATATTATTAAATCAAGCGATTCTATAAGACAAAAGTATCTCGCATTAAAACTAGGGGAATCTGAGGCACAAAGGTACCTTGACAAACAGCTTGAACCAATAACTACACCACTTAATATACTAGCTAATAAAAGTACTTCCAATATTAAATTAGCGCAACCAATCGAACAAGATATTGATACAAAACCGTATGATTTCAAGGTTGAAACAATTAAATCTAAGTTAGATAACATGTTAAAAGAACCACTAGACACTACATCGACACCAGAAAATGTATCATTAGCAGGTGAAAAACCAAGTATAACGCAAGAACCAACAATGGAACTTAGTCAGTTAGATGATGAGGTTTTTGAAACAAATGAACCCTTAGAATATAGTAGAGTAAAAGATCCAAACTTATTTAAGACATCTATAAAACTGTCTGAAGTTGAAGAAAATCTTAAAAAACAAGTTGATAAATACGCCTTTTAATATTTAATTGATTTTAATAGACGAGAAGGTGATCCAAGTATATTTGATCATACATTTAGTATAAATTTAGAAGATGGTAATTTAATATTAGGAAAAACACTGGTTACGTTTGATAAAGAGGGTATTATAATAGGAAATAAAAAATATAAGTCATCCCCCGGATTATATGAATTGCTTTTTAAAATAGATCCAAGCGCAAATATTTATAGTGAGGAAGATTTAGAGGATTATAAAACAATTTTAACTGATACAAATGCACATAGAACATTATATTTACCTAGTGGTAAAATTAAATCTAACAAAGGTATAAAATATAAAAAAATTATATCGCTATTATTTCCTCCTCAAACAAAATTAAGTGCCCCAGCGTCTTCAACACCATATTCTTCAGAAAGATTACAAAACGTTCGATCAAGACTTTTGCAGCGTACGTCCTCAGTTGGTTTACAAAATAATAAACGTTTAGGAGGTGGCAATTTAATACCAAACTTTATGACTTTAAACAATATTCAAAAGGATTTCATTTACTGGGACGACCCAAATGAATAAGTTAAAAGATTACGACTACTTATAAGTTCAAAAATGGCGGGCAATACATCACATGACAATGAAATTATTTCAATAGTTGAACAATTAAAAGAAGCTAATATTATTATATAAAGACTTAAACACATTCCCTTCTTTTTCAATAATTTATAACTACTCATGTAAGTAACATGACTATTAACAAATTTGGAGTACATATACATAAGAAAAAAATTACTCGGCACGAAACAGTATCAAAAAATGATTTAATTATTATAGATAGACGTTTAAAAGCTGTAGAGAAAAATATTCATGATGCTTATATTAATAACTTTCAAAACTTTATTGAAATAAATAAAAAAAATGCAACATTAATTACAGAATTAAAAACAAAACATAGTTTAGATATTAGTTCTTGATAAATTTTGTGTAATAATAAGTATGAGCAAAACAAAAATAGGTATAATTAATGAGTTACATAAACCCGCACTTAAAAACTATAAGCGTAGACATGTAATCATAAAAGGTCGAAACTATTCTTGGCAAGCTGATTTAGTAGAAATGATTCCGTATGCAAAAGAAAACAAAGGTTACAAGTATTTACTCACAGTAATTGATATATTTTCTAAATATGCATGGGCAGTTCCAGTAAAATTAAAATCTGCAAAAGACGTTACTGTTGCATTTGAAAATATTTTATTAAAAAATAAGAATAAGGTTCCGAAAAACTTACAAACAGATAACGGAAAGAATTTTATAACACTGAATTTAAAAAAGTTATAGATTCGTATGATATAAACCATTATAGTACATTTAGTAATATGAAAGCATCGATTGATGAAAGATTTAATAGAACTCTAAAAAATGCCATGTGGAAAGATTTTAGTATAAAAGGCAACTATAATTGGATTAATAACATTGATGCACTTGTTAAGAAATATAATAATTCTCATCATTCAACAATTAATATGAAGCCATCTCAAGTATCAATACAAAATGAAAAAAAATTATTAGGAAATGTATACAATAGAATAAAAAGGGTCGGTTTAAGTCGATATAAAGTTGGAGATTATGTTCGTTCTAAGCAAAACCAAATCATTATTTGCAAAAGGGTATACTCCTAACTGGGTACCGAAATATTTACTATATCAAAAGTACAACTAACTAATCCAGTCACATATTTACTTAATGATTCTCTTGGCCAATCAATTGCAGGCGCGTTTTACGAACAAGAAATACAAAAAACAAAATATCCAGATATATATCTAGTT